>JAAEAF010001460.1:0-26320 GCA_011037195.1 Triatoma infestans | reverse complement strand
ATAAATACATTCTCGCCTATAAATACATTCAAGCCAATAAAACACATCCAAGCTAATAAATACTTTCTCGCAAATAAATACATTCATACTAATGATTCCTAGTTAATTAATAATGTAAATGATCAGTAATTGATTCAATAAGATCATAGTAACGCTATCTGTAAGAGCATAGAAAGTTTATATATACAAAACGTATATAATTCTATTTTGCTATAAACTGTACTAAAATATACTATAATAAAAACATGTCACAAATATGGTGTGTTTCATTAAGTGATGTATCAAATAAAGTACAATATTAAAAAATAATATATGTTATTTTTTACGATTTGTAAACCGTATGTAAAAATAATTCGGTCATCAAAAAAGGATGTAAAACCACATTGTTACTGCAAAACATAAATGTCAGAATACTCTCTCCACGAAAAAAATACTACTCTAAGATAACATTATTGTCTTTTAATGAAATATAAAAACAAAATAAATGGAATACAAGCAAATAACAAAAGAAAAAGTAATAACATTACAGGGGTCAATGTCTATAACCTGACTGGCTTGGTAACAGCTTGGTTTTATAACTTCAAAATAACAATTACGATGCACTGCAACTAATATTAGATTCGGTAATGTTATATATGCAAAAAGGATATACCCTATATTAAATACAACTATAATAAATAATGGATTGAAGGATACTGTAAATGTTGTGATAGGACGAAAGTATCATTCTTCCCACCTGTATCAACAGCTCTTCTTAGAGGGGAAACCGGAGTTACTACCTACTATCAATGCAAGAAATTGCTATCCCGATCATCGCCTTATTTAACTAGAGTTTGAATACATAAATAGCAAGCAAGAAGCAAGCAGCTGGATGGATGGTGAGCTAAAGTTTTGTCTTTGGGTAAACCTAAACTTAAAACCAGTCATCCAAAAACACAAACGTCTTCTATCTTTTTTACAATCGCTATAAAGTTAAGCCACTAGGATAAGCAACTTTCTAGAAACTGTATTCTTATAGCAGAATATAAAAACAATGTGCGATGACATAAAAACTTTATGTTAAAATAGGCTGGCAAAACTGACTTTACACATATAATTTAAAACAGTTTCTTCGGTTGACTACCCGGTTTTTGTGTATGCTTAACTGATGACGGCGAAATGCTGAAGCAAGCACTGTTTTTACATATGAAAGATGGGAGGGTAGAGATATATAGAGTAGTTAACAAAATCGTATCCCCTAAGATCTGGAACATCTATTTTACCCCACCCCACTTAATCGTGTACATTCTCCATAGATATCTGTAAAAAGTCTAAGAATAAGGTGGAAGAGAATTTGGTATGCTTGTTGGGATTATCCAGAAATTTCTTATGGCAGTAACGCTAAGCCCTGGTATTATTTTTCGATTAGGATTTCTGGGAGTCGTAGGAGGATCTACCCACACATCCCCTCTTATATCATCGATCTAGTCGATCTAGTGTGTGTGTGTGTGTGTGTTTGTTCTTGTGTATAAACAAGGTTTCGGTCAAAATTCATTTACGGGAAGTGCGACTTTGCTAGTATTTTCTTCTTCTTTTTTTAATTTTTCCGCAAAATCGTCTAGAAGTTACTGTAACGATTTTCTTTAAATTTCGCATCCTGACTGTGCACATGAAAGACGTGCTCCTTTTATGGGAAACATTTTTTCCAGGAAAAGTTCATTTTTGGAAGGTTCTAGAATAGTTGCAACGTTAGGCTTTCCTTTAAAATGCTTCTTAAACACAAAATAAGAAGTACAATTACTAAAGTACGTAATATTATCGTACATTAAATGCATGAAGAGCTTACGAAGTTTAAAGGAATTTCCTTTTATCCAAAGTATAATTTTCTGATTTATACCTTTTTATTTACAAATATATTCTTCACAGGTTTCTAAGTTTGTTTGGAATTTCTCTTGAAGTTGCCTCCAACCATTTTTTTTTTTTTGTTCAACTTGGAATGCTAATCAATGTAAAAAGCGTAACATTTACACCAACACTTTTATTTGAAATCTTCCTGAACAATGTATTTTTATGAAGTTTCTGAGGCTAAACATAACTTGGGCCAAATTTTAAAACTACCATTATAAGATAGGGCAGATTGTAAGACGCTGCCCTTTACAATGGAGACACTTTCATTCAGGAAACTCATGCTCTATTTAAATGTAATTTCAAGGCCAACTAGACGTAAACAGAAAAAAATTCCAAGTGATGAAAATATATCAGAATAACTCTTTTTTAAATTTCTACCAACGTTTCGGCAAATTTATTGCCTTCTTCAGGGTAAAAATTTTTTAGTGCGAATTCCAGTAGTAATTAATAATCTAGTATAACCTGTGACATATCATCACCAAGTGTTGATATGTGATCAACCACATATATCAGAATTTTAATAATTGCAGCAGGGGAAGGATTAGCTAAGTGGTTAGCGCATTGGAGTCCCACGCGGAGGTCCCGGACACGCGGTGCTACCCTTAGATTTTTTCTTGCTAGGAGCCTCTACAGCTCACTGTTCGGTGATGGACAGTGTTGTCTGTAACGAGAGAACACTGTCCGGAGGCCGGCAGTGCACTGAGAAGGCGCCGGGTGCTAAAGACCATAGATGTTGGCGCGCCTTAAATTAAAAGAATAAAATAAAATAAAATAAAAAATAATTGCAGCTAGAAAAAAGCCCGCGTGAGTGTTTTACAAAGGAGACCAATTTATTGCGGTTTTAAAACGAAAACGCACAAAAAGGGTAAAAGATGATGGAACACTGCAATGAATCTCATCCACTTCCTCTTTCCCATTTCCGCCAAAAATAATATCTTAATAAGCCGAACATTTTTCACTAATAGACAGCATTTGAAGAAAACTTTTTCCCTTTATTTCCTGATCTCTTTCTACCACCTATATCCTTCTTCATAGTTAGAGAAAAGGAACAAAGCAGGAGTTAAAATGCGGGTATAAAGGAGCTAAAAGTCAGAAGGATGAGAGAGAGAGACAGAGAGAGAGTGTGTGTGTGTGTGTGTGTGTGTCTGCATGTCTGTCTGTGTGAAAGAGAGAGAGATACTGGGTCCGGAAGGGGAAGAAATAAGAGTGGGACGTGACTTTTAGTACTCTAGACAAGGAGAGCCTGTCACACTCAGTAGGTCCTTCTCTCCACCTGTTTCCCATTGTAAATGGGTCTTTGGAAGAAAACTCTCTTCAATGGCCATTACGCCTTCTTCTTTTTTTTTTAATATATTTTTCCACGATTAGGGGTGAGCCGTTCATCTCTGAGAAATTGAGTAATGTAAAGAAAATATTAACGTGAACGAGAGAGTGAGTAGGAAGAAGACGAAGCAGGTTCAAATTTTTTAAGTTATTGCCAAGCAATTTTTCCATTTTTCTTTATCTCTCTGTTTAATTTAATATTGTGCAGTAGAATTTTTCCAGGTGATTTGTGTTTGTTACTTTCTCTTATTGCTTTACGATTAAAAAAGAAGACAATTTTTACCGAATGTTGCGCGTGTGTGCGTGGGCGCGCGAAGAAAATATCTCAATAAAAAGATCGCAGGAATCACTTTTATTTGATACATTTTTCCAGGATAATTGATATTTGTGTGGCGGGGAGGAGGTCCTGTTGAGAACATGCTGTACAGGTTGCAGAATCGTGCATTATACTGCGGTGGCACTAGAGAAGAAAGCTTTATTAAAATTCCTCCCCCCACCACTAATCAATTTTCCTAGAAGAAGATTTTAAGTATTTTGGCATTACTGTGTGCGTGTGTGTGTATGTGCGTGTGTAATTAGTATGTGAGACTTACAGCTAAACATTGGAGCCAGTTTTCTGGGAAAATGGAAAATAGAAAGAAAGAAAACCAAAAATCTCATTAATTAGCATTAATCCCACTAATAAAGCCGCTCTTCCGGTTAATAGATCTTTTATTTTTTACCGAAACCAAAGCGACTTAGCGACTTAAACGGATAATAAGTTTGAGGTTTTTGCAATTTTATCAATTTTGAGATAGATGATTCAACAATAACATATCACACACACAAAAACACACACACACACAAATCGCAATAATCACAAATACGCACTAAGAGGCGGCAAAATTGACCTCATAGAAATGATTTTATTTTAATCGTATTATTTCAATTTTTTATTTGTAATAAATTTAACTGGGGGGGATCCGTTATTGGAATTATCAATAATAAAATAAAGCGATTTATTTCAATAAAGTAAGAGATTAAAAGATTAACCAAATAAAAAAATATGATTATCGATATTGGATATTTGTAGCTTCTCTTTTATATAGGAGGATTAACGTTCCAAACAATAGACGCGCCATTTTTATATATTTTACTTCCTTTAAATCTCATTCCCTCATTTAATTTAATTTTTTATTTTTATTATGTATGGCAGTGAAAGCTGGTATCAGTTGAGGAAGTGCTTCAGTATTGGGGCAGTTAGGACTGAGAGAGCTAATATTTTAAAATCTTCGTCACTAGATATATGTTTACGTCTTGCCCAATTGTAACTATATAAAATTTCGTAAATTTAGATTCTCCGCATTGATATAAACTTTAAGAAAGTCGTGTGACTGTTTCATACCAGATTTTTTTTACTTTGCGTTATTGCTGAAGAGGAGGTGAGTGTGTATGGTCAGCATAATTTAAAACAAGTGTTTAGGGAGTTCTGGGATAGATTGAAACGTTCATGTTTACAGCCAAACTGCAAAAAAGCATTGACTGCGAGACTGAAGGTAGTGTTTGCTGGTTGTGGTGAGGGGTGGGGAAGTATTTCAAGAAAATCACAGAAGACTGAGAGAGTTAGTATTTCGTTTAGATATTACCGGTGGAAGCGATAATAAAGTTTTGGTCAAATCCAAACCACACGTACCCACTCTACTAAAAAGATTTTGCAACTGCATCAGAGATATTTTCGGTGATAGGCTGCTTCATTTTGTGGTCATCGACCGGTTTCGGGCATTTGCCTATCATCAGGATGTTTTTGTCAACAGTGTAATAACATAGACTTGTACAGAGCAAATACAGTTTATACAATCTGAGTGTGTAAACTGAATTTGCTCCAGGCTATCACGGAAAATGTAGTGGGAAAATTGGCGATAAGACTGCATCCCGCCAGTCTGGGTTGGTTGTTGGTTGTTGTAATGACGCCCAAGGTCATTGCAATCCAGTATCTTTCTCGCTCTTGATGACCTATTTCTTCCTATACGAGCCATCCTGGCTGTCACAAACTTGTATACTACACTGACTGTATCAACTGTGTTTGCTCTGTGCAAGTCTATGTTGTTACACTGTTAAACAAAAACATCCTGATGATGGGCAAACGCCCGAAACCGGTAAATGACCACAAAATGAAGCAGCCTATCACAGAAAATGTCTCTGGTGCTTTCCAGCTATGCGGACCCAACCAATTCAACAACGATTTTGCAATATTTTGAAAATGGCGCCAACAATTTTATTCTGGAAAGAGGTGATGTTAGGCTTTCCTCTAAAGTATCATTTCAAGTTTGCCATACAATTCTATCCTTTATATAATATTAAGAATTTAATGTGTGGCCAAAATATAGTTTCTTCCGATTTTGAAGAAAATCGTTTTTTTTCGAGTAGTACGACTTTTATATTATGTTTCTGATGCAATATATCCATTTTCATATATATATGTGAAATTTGTAAGCGGTTAATACCAGTAAAAATAAATAAAGAGAAAGTTGTGTGTGTGTGTGTTTCACACGATTTTCTAGGAAATGATTCCATCTATAATAGATTGACGAAACATAAGGATGTCTTCCTACCACTAGCTCTCAGAGGGGGCAATCTAAAGAGAAGTATATGGGCAGTGGAATAAGAAGTTAAAAAGTGTCCAGCCGCCCGTTTAAAAAGGGTGCCTGACCGTCAGTTCACTCTCATTTAAAACGCCATCCGAAGAACACCGTAAACGTTCCACGACCATCGTTCTCACCTCCGGCACTCTGCCAGTCACTCTGTCACTCTCTTCTCTCGCTACCATACTCCCACTCTAAATTATACAGTGTAAAGTCCTTGCGTTGCTTAATATTCTCATTCAATCTAAACAATGTTCAGGAAGACTAACATATCTCAACTGTTTAGTTTATTCTTCTGTCCCACCCCCAACACTTTTTTCCAGGAAAACTGATTTATAGTCGGCTACTGTCCACTGCTGCAATGTTTGGTTCCCTGCAAAGTGACACCTTGCGCAACAATGTATGGTACTACAAACTTTCAAAATATGAAGGTCCATTAAGTTTATCATTGGTTTTAAAGAATAATTGTTTTTTTTTCTTGTTTTCTTATTTTTCTTGGAAACTGGTCCAACGAATTTCTTTGGTAACTGGCTAAGTATAAACCTACCTGGTAGTTTTATTTGCTAAATATTTTTTAAAGAAAAATTGATTTTTAGGCAATGCAATCACATTCACGTAAAATGTATGCTCTAAAAAAATCAACAAGTTAAGGCCCATTACTTATATACATATTTATGTGCATTGTATTCTTGTGCGTTTAATAGAAATTCTAGGTAGTATGAATAAAATTTGTGAATTACAGAAAGTAGTGAGTGTTTCATACAAGCCCCCCCCATATCCCTGGGCATTCGAAAAATGTATTTCCGTTGAAAATTCAATTTCGAAAATTTGATACGATCACAATACTTCCTTTGGCCGAATGACCAGTAATTGGAAGTGACAACAAACAAAAAAAAATGTTGAAAGAATTTAAAAAAATTAGTTTAATGGAGTATGTCAGTAAAACTGTCAGACTGTAAAGAAATGTCATTATATAAGACAGACTATATATACTGAAACGGTAGGAGTAAGAGTTCTCCCGCGCCAAACCGCGCGTACATACAGTCCAACCAACACAACTAAAACATAAAAGCTTTTTCCAACATAACAAACATGCAATGTACGACTTGTCACTTGAATGTCGCATTAACACCACTCCTGCCTTCAACCAACCACTACAAAACCACATACGTACGTGCGTACGTAATCCGTCCGTCCCACCATCGCACACTTAAAAAACCTACATACACAAACATACAATACAAGCCCAGAAAATACAGTTTTCGTACAAAACCAGATCCGGTTCCAGTGGAGTGGGGAGATTGAATGAGAAAGAGAGAGCGGCAAGCTTTCAGTGATGCAAAGAGAGACAAGCTCTCACTGGTGAGAGACACTGTTACAAACACTTATGTCATCACTATATTATACAGTTCGCACATACGATCATTATACTTACAAATTGAGCTCCGACTTGTTTCTCTTTTTCCTGTCTCTTTAACTATCACTGGTTAGCATTGTTTTAGTAAAAATATACTTTTTTTTTTTTACCTTTAATTGTTTAAACTTTAATCTTTTCTCATGTAATTTTTCCTCTTCAAAAACAGAGATGCAACAAAAAGATACAAATTGATATTCCGTTTAGATTACAACAATGTTATATATTAAAAAATCTGATGTGAAACACTCGCACAACTTTCTCTTACATGGCTATAATTGACAATATTTCTTTAAACTAAATTAATTTTTACACATTGTTTAGTAGTGGGGGGGGGGAATACTTTCTGCACAGAACCTCGAACAAAAGTTTCAGGCAAAAATCTCTGTATCTAAAATTAGTACCTATACCAAATTTAAAGAAAACCCGTTGCAGTCTTCATGGGAGATAATCGCAAAAACTGGGGGGAAAAAAAACAGTTCTGTAAAGTTATCCGGTCAACCGGTTTTCTACAAATGCGTAGTTTTTGGAATAAATTGAATTCTAATTAATATTATAAAGATGATATAATAATTGTATTATAAACTGTAACTCCACCAAGAAAATCGTTGCGTGTCTTTTTTAAGAAAATATCCATTCATAAATTGGTGTCTACTACCTGTTAATCAATTTGGTGTGGTCTCATCAAAACTTTATTGTCGCGTCCACTGATAGTAATTAAAACTAAATATCCAATTTGAACTTCCTGCAATTTTCCTTTTTTTAATTGTGCTGACCCCCCAATACACAACAAACAGAGGCAGTGTATTTCTCATGAAAAGTCATATTTCTCATAATAATATATCATACTCTTATCAAGAGTAAGAGAAAGTAACAAAACAAAAAAAATCTGCTGTGAAACTCACACGACTCTCTCCTATTAATTTAATACCATTGTAATTGACAATTTCTTCTTTATTTTATAAACTTGGAATTTTTATAAAACAGATATTCACAACAAATTCATATCGTCCCGAAATCTATATTACATTAAGGCAATTCAAAAAATACTAAGTTTGAAATAAATTCATCAATTTTCAAAAATTTGAGAAAAATTATAAAAGAAAATCTTAAGACTGTTTCACTACTTTTTGCCTAAGAAGATATTGTGATCGTGAGAAATTGGATAGAAATTTCATCAAAAATATATTGTTTAAGATTCCCTGCGCGCGCTTGTATGTGTTTGTTTTTTTTGCGCATCGACTGCCTTGACCATTTTTCTTTCCCGATCCGTGGCCACACGAACTGGGATGGCACATGTTTACCCTACTTGGCATCAGCACATAATGCCTTAACCAGCAAGGTAAGGTGGAGCCATAGGTCATGGTGATACTTTCCACACATCCCCTCTTATATCATCAAGCCAGTCGACGAGGAGGAATATGGAATAGTTTGTGCCATCCCTATCTACTGGAGTTTGTATATTTATGCAAACCAAAAACATTTTTATATTTATTTGTTACATTATATCCACATTTTCAGCAAAATGACTAGTAAGTTATATAACTTATTCTAAGAAGGCTATTTAATGTACAAGCTAGTTGGGCGTACAGTACTTTTAACAAATGTTCCTGCATACCCTATAAAATATTAATCCTAAAATTAACTACCTAAACCTAATGGGGTTGAAATACTTTTATAAATTTTCTTTCTAGCCCGAGATCAACCTAATCATAAACCTAATCTAGCCACTCATCCATTATTCTCGCCAATAAATACACTCATGCTAATAAATCCATTCACGCTAAAAAGACATTCATGCTAATAAATACATTCATACTAATAAATACATTCATACTAATAAATACGTTCACGTTAATAAATACATTCATATTAATAAATACATTTTCGCCAATAAATACATTCATACTAAACATTCATACAAGGGGAAAGTACTCGATATTCCTTTCCCCTTTAAAATAACTAACTAATTGGGTGAAGTACTCGATATTTCTTCACCCAGTTTACTTAACCTAACTTAACTCCCAGTCTAAATACCACTATATACATGAATTTTTTTTAGATATGTAAATAGCTTCCTATGTAAGGAGAACCTTCTTGAAGAATAATGCGTTTGCCATGTGGCAGGCCTGCTCTTTCAATGTGTGTTTTAATATGTACAAAACGTAGCAGGAACAAGAAAAAAAAAAAAAGGAAGAAAGCTCAAACTTAAAGTCCGTTTGTCACCATTACTGCATCAAACAGGAAGGTTCCGAGTAAAATCTGACGTTCAGCAGTGTAACTTTACTGATTTTTGTTTTGTCTGTTTCTTAGTTCTGCGTAATTATCTCAGCCCCACTGAATTTCATTAAACTTGGAATATTAATTGCAAACATTTATAAACCTATTAATACTATTTGCAACATTTTTCCCGGATTTAATAATTTTTATGGAGATCTGGTGAATATGGGGTGTAACGCTCAACTATAAACTAAACCATTTTCAAGAATGAAAAATGAAAAAATATTGAAGTTTATGGAAAAAGTTTTAGTCATGATTAGGTAACAATAGAAAGAATGTCGGCAAAAAAAAAAAAAAAAAACCAACAGTTGATGCCAACATAATTATATTTAAAAAAAAATTACCGAGGGTTTGGGAATTGATGACGAAATAGGTGAAACTGAAAGATTTTTCCAAAATAAATGAATAAAGGAAAATAAAAAAAACGACCTCAGCAACCTTTCAATTTATTTTAATATTATATAACCTAAATAGATTTATGTTGAAAAGTGTGAATGAAAAACACGGTGGATTTCCCAGTAGACATGGCTACCTTTCACCTCCAATAAATCGTGTTTGTGGATTATAAAAATAAATAAAAAAAGTTCCCAAAAAATAAATAAAAATAAAACTGGCTGCAATGTAGACGAATATATAGCGCCATACAATAAGTGGCATTAGAATATTCTCTGAGCGCCTCGCTTGAACTGACAGTAGCGCTCCTAGAAAAAATGACGTAATAATAAGTAATTTCAATCTACAGTTATGTAGTGTAATAGAGGGATCCATAGCAGAGAAAGAGACACAATAATGACAGGACCACTCTCTCGGACTAGAGTGGGAGAAACTGCATAAATACAGCGTTGTAAGATAGATATAGCAGAGTTCATTTGCCAGTCACAACGTGTCATCTACCTTATCCTTTACTACTCTATCATACTCTACTATTTTAGCGTAAAGTCCAGACAGTCATTGTCACTTTTTACATTATCTAACCATATGTTCAACCATATCTAGTCTATTAATCCCAACCAAGCCATTTTCTCTCCTTCAACATACCCATTATATGCATTATATTGTTTGCTCGGTAAAAAAAAAAAAAAAAAAATCTGGTGTGAAATACTCACACAACTTTCTCTTACTGCAGTTTGCAGAATGTAATTAACAATTTTTCCCTGAAACTTACAAATTTTACTAAATGTTGATTTATCTTCAGTTTCATATCAATGGGGAAATCTAAACTTAATAAAATGACTTTTTTGGAGGAAACCATACGCTCCCCCACTCCCCAATAATTCCTTTTGTAACAACAGTTCCCCGCCCGGCCACCAGGTTTGCACCAAGTGGACCTTTCACTAGGGAGGCACACCCCCACTACACTAGGACTCTCCTACTCCACTACAGAGGGGAGAACTTTCACCGGCTAGACCCGCCTACTGGACACCATCCCTACCACCTCAGAATCGTATATAAGGGGCCATCCACGACCAGAATAATCAGAGAGAAGTACTCAGCGATTAGAAACTCTTCTAATAGTTTTGGCGCTAGCTAGGCAGGCCCTTAACTAACTCCTCAGAGCATCTGCGCTAGGCAAGAGAGCCAGGCCGTTTACTCATCCAGCGATCACCGTTTCAAGACATCTGCGCTAGGCAGGAGAGCCAGGCCGTTTGTTCGTACAACGATCACCGATAAGTAGTGTGCGCTAGGCAAGAGGGCCAGGCCACTCTCCTCGACGAGCGACGATTGACAATCTGTGTCACTCCCTGAGCGAACAGATTGGTCGTAGCAACCATTTACTGTATATGCTTTTCAGAATATATGTAACATTTTACTAAGTGTGCTTTGACATTTACTGGGTGTATTTTATTTGCAGAATCACGAATCCTATTTCCCCACACCCCCGGGATATTTATTCTGGGAGTGTGTTATAAAAGAAATGGCGCCCAAACGTGCAGCACGAGCTCTAGAACGACCATCGACGGAGCGACAGCCCAGCCCCGAATTAGGAGACATAAGCATGCAGCTCACCCCAGAGATGTTGCAGCAGCTGATACGAGGCATCAATCAAGACAGGCAGACCCAGCAGTCTGGCCTAATGATTGGGTGTACCGCACGCTACGGAGGAAAACCAGGAGAGGACCTGGATTTCTTCATCTCCGCAGCAGAGACGTACAAGGAAGCAGCCCGAGTGAGTGACAACCACGCATTAGCCGCACTGCCCATGCTACTCACAGACGTTGCAGGAACTTGGTGGCTCGGAGAGAAGGAAACCACCACAACATGGCCTGACGCCATACAGCAGCTGAGGCGAACTTTTGGACCTAGGAAGTCCAACGATCAGCTGTACCGAGAGTTTTTCAACACGCCGCAGGACAACAAGACCAGCACGGACCATTTGTCTGCAGCAAGCGAGCAATACTTGCTCAAATCACCCCGGCTCTGGACATCCATGTTCAGCTGGACATGACCTATGCGGTACTCCATCCCAGGTTAAGAACCCGCATCAGGAGGGAAACTGTCGATACCTTCTGGGCACTCGTGCAAGAGGCCAGACGTATCGAGCAGTATGAGGACCCAGCACTAGCAGCAAAGAAGCCAAACGAGAGGACAGGTGGCACTACCAGGTGTGACTACTGTGGCATCAGAGGCCACTAGCAGAAGGACTGCAGGAAGGCAAAGGCAGCCCACCCGCACAAGCAGCAGCCTACAGCACAGGCGGCCTACAGTTGTTTTGGTTGCAACAGACCGGGAGTATACAGGAGGAACTGCCCGGACTGCAACCAAACGAAGACGCAGCAAGAAAGAACAGGCTCTTTCTGTGCTGCCCACATACGGATCCGCACCCGGCAGAGGCCAGCACTCAGCTTTGCCGTGTGGAACCTAGAGGGCACTGGCTTTGTAGACACAGGAGCCAAGACCAGTATAGGCAGCCACCAGCTGCAGACCCTGCTAGAAGAACGAGGACATCCCCTCACCCTAACAACTGCTACAGTGACGCTAGCAGACGGAGAAGAAACAACGCAGCAGGTTGCACAGACGCAACTGCCAGTCAAACTGAAGGGAAGGACAATCCCGACCAGTTTCACATTCTTCCCGGGAGCCCGGAACACCCAGACGTTGCTCGGAATAGACTTCATTGAGGACGCTGGACTTATATTGGATTTTGGAGAACACAGGTGGAGGTTTCATGACAACCCCACACTCTACCCATTCACCAGAAAGGACAAGCCAGCACCACCACAGTTACAGATGGACACTGTGACTATGACACCGCAGCCAGCACTACTCAGCCCACTGCCGCTGACTCCACTAAAAGGAGACACACAAGTTCATAGGGAAACCCAGAGCACGGTTGTGAAGGTACCACAACCCACATCAGGAAGAATACAGATGGACACTGTGACTATGACACCGCAGCCAGCACTACTCAGCCCACTGCCGCTGACTCCAGTGAAAGGAGACACACGAGTTTATAGAGAAACTCAGAACACGGTTGTGAAGGTACCACAACCCACATCAGAAAGGATCAGCCCACCGCCGCTGACTCCAGGAGCAGAAGACACACGAGTTTATGGAACAACTCAGGAAGCGATTGTGCAGACGCCACATTCAGGACAACCATGGTCAGCCCGCTACCACCCACACCAACAAGAACGCTAGTAGAGATGGAAGCTACCGAAGAGGCCATACTCGGAGGCTATGGACCCTCACCACCGGTACAACAGGACACCACCAGGGGTAGGTGGATAATACACCGTTGCGAGCCCACCGAAAGGACTCACCACACGCCCACCAGGCATAGCCATCTAGACTTCCATAGGGTATGGGCGGATGACACCCTATGGCCATCGGAGGAGCAACTACAGCTTTTCACCATAGACGTAGAGCTTAGAAAAGACGAAGGCACCCGGCTCACCCGAGCACAACAGGAGCAGGCTAATGAGATACTTGCTGCTCACGAGGACGTGTTTGGAATTCCTACAGAGCCTACGCCACACGCAGAACACAGGATAGACACCGGAGAGGCATCACCTATAGCAGCACCGCCATACCGGCTATCACCTAGCAGACGTCACATCTTGGAACAGGAGATTTCCCAGATGCTGGACGGACGGATCATCGAGCCCTGCGACAGTGAATGGACCTCACCTGTCGTCATGGTGCCCAAGAAGGACAACACGTACAGGCTATGCATTGACTACAGGAAGTTGAATGCAGTCACTAAAGCAGATCATTATCCACTGCCACGGATAGATGACATCTTGCACACTGCTAAAGGGACGCAGTATATGAGCACGCTAGACCTCAGAGCAGGGTACTGGCAGATCAAGGTGAAACTAGAGGATCGAGATAAAACCTGTTTCATCACACCTTTTGGAACCTACCGGTTTAACAGAATGCCATTCGGCTTACGCAACGCACCAGCCACCTTTCAGAGACTTATGGACAAGTTTCGAACTGGACTCAGCCACATCACACTGCTAGTCTACCTAGACGACCTAATAGTGCTCTCACCAGGCTACGAGGAGCATCTATCAGACCTACAAGAGGTATTTCAGCATCTAGAGAAGTACAAGCTGAAGGCCAACCGGCCCAAATGCCACTTCTGCTGCGAACGAATCAAGTACCTAGGCCACGTGATTACGCCTAGAGGATTCACCCCCGATCCAGAGAAGATCGAAGCTATCTATACTCAAGAGACCCGCACCGAGGAACGTAAAGGAACTTAAGAGTTTCCTTCAGACCTGCTCGTGGTACCGACGATTCATCCCAGACTTTGCCAAGATCGCTCGACCGATGACCTTGCTCACCAGGAAAGCCGCCACATGGACATGGACCACCGACCAAGCAGATGGATTTGACCAGCTAAAGAAACTACTGACGTCAGCACCCATCCTCCAGCCTGCCGATGAGACTCGCCCCTTCACTATCAAAACCGACGCTAGTGCTTATGCTATTGGAGCAGTCTTAGTCCAGGGGGAGAAAGAAGAAGAACATCCCGTGGAGTACGCCAGCCGCCTGCTTACAGCGCCTGAGAGAAACTACACGACGACCGAACGAGAAGCACTCGCCTTAGTATGGGCAGTCTTCAAGTTCAGAGGATATATCGAGGCCAGCCCCACGTTGATAGTCACAGACCACCAACCACTACAGTGGCTGATGACCCTGAAATCACCTACAGGCCGACTCGCCCGTTGGGCCCTGCAATTACAACCCTACGTATTTCAGATCAAATACACACCCGGAAGGAGCAACGCAGTGGCCGACACGTTATCAAGGCCCCCTGAAGAAGAGAATTACGCAGTCTGTACCCTCACTATAGACATGCCGAGGAGAAGCGCTACGGAGATCCGGGAAGAACAGTCCAAGGATCCCGAGCTGAAGAAAATACTAGACGCCTTCACCGATCCAGAGCAAGATGGTGAAGCAGCTAGATGGTCCGCCAGAGGTTATCTAATATCGAATGGTTGCCTTTACAGATACGCCACCGACGAGGAGGGGGACAACGCACAGCTAGCTGTTCCAGTACACGAACGAGTAGCTATACTAAAGGAGTACCACGATGCGCCCACAGCAGGACATAACGGTATTCACAAGACCTACCAGAGGATAATTCAGCATTATTACTGGCCAGGAATGCGACACAGCATTGAAGAGTATATACGAGCTTGCACGACATGCCAGAGGTACAAGGCACCCAACTTGAAGCCCGCAGGACTACTCAGGACCCCACCAATGAACCAGCGATTCGAAGTCATCGCCGTAGACTTATTCGGTCCCTTACCCGAATCAGTCGAAAGGTACAAGTGGATATTAGTCATCGAGGACACGGCATCCCGATGGATAGAGCTTTTTCCCTTACAAGAAGCTACGGCACAGCGCTGCGGAGAACTACTACTAAACGAGTTCTTCTTACGATACGGAATACCAAGGAAGATGATCAGCGAC
The DNA here is from genome assembly GCA_011037195.1 of Triatoma infestans. Classification (NCBI taxonomy): domain Eukaryota; kingdom Metazoa; phylum Arthropoda; class Insecta; order Hemiptera; family Reduviidae; genus Triatoma; species Triatoma infestans. The sequence continues at coordinate 10,867 of JAAEAF010001460.1, read as the reverse complement.
AATGGAACGCAGTTCATCAGTCACGTGATGCAGTACATCACCTTCTGTTTAGGCATTACACAAGCCTTTACACCAGTCTACCACCCGGCAGCGAACCCCGTGGAGAGACGAAACCGAGAACTGAAGACGCAGTTAGCTATCCTCGTAGGAGAAGACCACAGCGATTGGCCAAGGAGACTGCCCGCTATCAGATTCGCTCTCAACACCGCTGAATGCCAGGCTACCAAGATGACGCCTGCATACTTAACGTTTGGAAGAGAATTACGGACCCCCGCAGAGATCCAACATGACTTAAGAGAAGTCATCTCTTCAGAGAATTTCATCGCCGAAATCACGCCAGCCCTCTCGCGCATGGCAGACACCTACTATAGAGCCCGAGACAACCATGAAACGGCTCAGGACCGGCAGAAGAAATACGCAGACCAACGAGCACGTCCCGGACCCCAGTACGCGCCCGGAGACCGCGTGTGGATCACTACCCACACACAGAGCAGTAAGACGAAAGGACGAACAGCCAAGTTCGCTCCACGAAGGGACGGACCCTACGTCATTCTACACGCACAGGGACCCGTCAGCTATGAAGTAGCAGCCGAAGACAACCCGACGATACCACTGGGCAAATACCACGTGTCAAGCCTGACGCCCTGCACCGCAGACGCCCAGGAGAAGCCAATCCGAAGGTTAAGGAAGAGAGGCCGACCACGCCATTGATGTGAGCTCAGCCATTGCAAGCAACACCTGAGCTCAAGGGGGAGGATGTAACAACAGTTCTCCGCCCGGCCACCAGGTTTGCACCAAGTGGACCTTTCACTAGGGAGGCACACCCCCACTACACTAGGACTCTCCTACTCCACTACAGAGGGGAGAACTTTCACCGGCTAGACCCGCCTACTGGACACCATCCCTACCACCTCAGAATCGTATATAAGGGGCCATCCACGACCAGAATAATCAGAGAGAAGTACTCAGCGATAGTTTTGGCGCTAGCTAGGCAGGCCCTTAACTGACTTCTCAGAGCATCTGCGCTAGGCAAGAGAGCCAGGCCGTTTACTCATCCAGCGATCACCGTTTCAAGACATCTGCGCTAGGCAGGAGAGCCAGGCCGTTTGTTCGTACAACGATCACCGATAAGTAGTGTGCGCTAGGCAAGAGGGCCAGGCCACTCTACTCGACGAGCGACGATTGACAATCTGTGTCACTCCCTGAGCGAACAGATTGGTCATAGCAACCATTTACTGTATATGCTTTTCAGAATATATGTAACATTTTACTAAGTGTGCTTTGACATTTACTGGGTGTATTTTATTTGCAGAATCACGAATCCTAGTTCCCCACACCCCCGGGATATTTATTCTGGGAGTGTGTTATAAGTTTTTTTTTTTTTTTTTCTTTTTTTTTTTATTTTGAAATTTACAACGGCAGCATAGTGCCATAAGCAAATATGAAAATTCTGTGTAAAAAAAAATATATACAATGAAAAGAAGAATAAAATAAAATAAAAAATTACAGAGTTGAGAAACTACCCAGTGGTAGCACTCCAATCAACTAAGTCACTCACTGTCACTAGCACTGACACTAGAGAGGATGTCGCGAGGCCACTGGCGTTTAAGCCGTCTAGGAGGGTTGTCGGGTAGAGTGCGGGATGAGAGGCGTCGGACTAGAGGATTGGGGTGTGAGGATAGGGTACTATGGAATTTCTTGTACCTGACTTTAGTTACTTGTGGTAGGAAAGGAATTTTTAGATCACTGTGGATGGTTTGATTGGAAACATAATAAGGAGCGTTAACTATTGTTCGAAGGATCTTGGATTGTAGGGATTGGATGCGGTTGATGTTGGAACGCTTGGCTGAACCCCACAGTTCGATGCCATATGTCCAGATGGGTTTGATGAGTAAAGTGTAAATTAATCGTTTGTTGTGTAGTGACAGTTTAGATCTTTTGTCTAGGAGTCGTTTTAGTTGTCTATAGCGAGTGTTCATTTCTTGTCTTTTGAGTCGTGTGTGGGGGTTCCAAGTAAGTCTTTTGTCGATGTACATCCCAAGGTAGCGGACTACATCAGAGACTGGAAGAGGAGACTGGTTGTAATAGAGAGGGGGAGAAGTAATTCTTCGTAGGGTAAAGGTAACATGTTGATTTTTGCTTTCGTTTAATTTGATTTTCCATTTTTTGAACCATCTCTCCAAAATAATAAGATGATTCTGAATATTTCTATGGGATGTCACTGGGTCGGGATCTGAGGATAGTATAGCAGTATCATCTGCATAGGTGGAAAGGAAGGTTTTGGGATTAGTCGGAATATCTGCCGTGTAAACTGTATAAAGGATAGGGCCCAAGATGCTCCCTTGCGGGACACCTGCTTGGACCCTTTGGTAGGGAGAAAGAGAGGATCCAACCATCACTTGGAAGTAACGATCAGAGAGGTATGACTTAAGGATAAGGTAGTATGTAGAAGGAAGGACGCTCTTAAGCTTCGAGAGCAGCCCGAGGTGCCACACCCGATCGAAGGCTTGCTTCACATCGAGGAAAACACCCGAGCAGCATTCTCTCCGCTCAAGAGAGGAAGCGATGGTGTCCACAACGCGATGACATTGCTGGATCGTTGAATGTTGTTTCCTAAAACCAAATTGATGTTCTGGGATGAAGTTAGCGGTCTCAAGGTGAGGAAGTATCTGTTTTAGTAGAAGTCTTTCAAGTATTTTTCCGAGGATTGGTAATAGGCTAATAGGACGATAGGATGTAGGAAGGTGATGCGGTTTATTTGGTTTTGGGATCATTCGAATAACTGAGAATTTCCACTGAATAGGGAAGTATGTTGTTCTTAGGACAGAGTTGTAGATAGTGGTAAGGAGTACTACAGCCTTCCTAGGAAGGGAGCGTAAGATATTGGAAGTAATTAGGTCAAAACCAGGAGCTTTACGTTTGGGAAGGTTTTTAATTGTGTACAGAACATCTGACGGTGTAAATGGTTTAGGAGGGAGAGAGAGAGGAAGTGGTTCATTAAGTTCTTGCTCTATGGTAGTGGTAAATGTTGGGTCGTCTAAGTCAGGATGAGGAATGAATACATTAGCAAGGTAGGATGAAAGGAGAGAAGCTTTTTCTTCGTCGGTTGAGACCCAAGAGCCGTCCTCACGACGAAGAGGAGAGGCAACGGTTTTGTAGGAGAGTATTTTCTTCGTAGCTGTCCAAAGTGAGTTGTCGTCTGTAGTAAGCGATAACGTATAATGCTGGAATTGTTCGTCATATAGTAATTTTAGTTCTGTCCTTAAAAGGTGAGCTAGTCTATTGTAAGTCTGTTTATCTGATGGATAACGAGTGCGTTGCCATTTAGCTCTAGCACGCCGCTTCTCCATTATCAGTTGGCGAATGTAAATTGGGGTTTTGTCTTTTAATGTCTTAGTTCGATTGATCGTGTGTTGTGTTGAGTCCCAAATCGAAGTCTGTATAGATGAAGTAAGTTGGTGTACTGCGTGGTCAATGTCCTGTATGCTTTTGAGTGGTACATGTAAGTCTATTTTTCCATCGAGTAACGTCTGGAATAATTTCCAGTCTACTTTACCTGACATCAGTGAAGGTCTTGTGGGAGTAAACATTGGACAAACGTCAAGTAGCAAGAGGACAGGAGTGTGGTCCGAGGAAAGGTCGGGTACGGAAGTAATATTATGATAAAGGAAGATCTGTGAAGTTATGAAGAAGTCCAGTATATCGGGTAATTTTGATGTTGACGTTGGCCAGTATGTGGGTTGATCAGGAGATAGAAAGCTGTAGTTTTGGGATAAAAGGACAGAGTGTAATGTTTTGCCGCGTGGATTTGTTGTTCGGCATCCCCAATGAAGGTGTTTTGCGTTGTAATCACCACCAGAGAGGAATTTAGGACCAAGGGTATCAAAATAGGACGTGAATTGATGATGAGAAATAGGCTTATTTGGAGGACAGTAAACGGCAGAAATATTGAAACAGAAGTTGTGAGTTGCTAAAGATATTGCGGATGACTGAATATATTCTGAGGAAACTGACTGGAGTGGATGATGGGAAATGGAGTTTCGGATAAGGATTGCCGCCCCTCCATGGGCTGTATCATCAGGGTGGTCTGTTCTGTAAATGGTGTAATCTTTTATATAGAAGTGTGATCTGCTTGTAAAGTGTGTTTCTGTAATGAGTGCTATGTCTATACGTTTATTGTGTAGTACTATGTCAAGCTCTTGCCTATGGGTATTCAACCCATTAGCGTTCCAGAGAAGGATGGTTATAGAGTTCTGAGTAGGAATAATTATGGGGCTAGTCTAGGAAGGAGCTGATTCACAAGGGTATTAAGAAGAGTGAAAAGTGGTGATAAAAGGGATTCAAATTTCTGAAAAAATGAATTAAAGAGGGCAGTTAAGTCGGGGATAGTTGTATGTGTAGGATTAGGCTGAGGAGGAAGATATGTTTGGGAAGTATGTGGCCTAGAGACTTCTGAATATAAAGGTTTTCTTCTAATTGGCTGCTGTTGCTGGTGGTGAAGTTGTTGTTGCTGCTGGACATGTAGTTGTTGTTGTTGCTGCTGGAGGTGCAGTTGTTGCTGTTGTTGTAGATGTGGGTATTGTATATTTTGAGAGTGTTGCTGAATATTTTGAGTAATTCGTTTACGATTAGTTGCTTGTGGCAGCATAGGAAACTCGTTGTAGTTTGGCACTTTAGCCTGTTGCGTATTGGATGAGAGATGTTCACCTCTGGAACGCTCGCTCTCTCTTCTAAGGCGCTGTAACTCTTTGTGTGTAACACATCCCCGATAACTCGCAAAATGCTGTCCAAAACAGAGGGCGCAGGTCGGAGGAATATCCCTGGAGGGTTTGTCACACTGTTCCCACAGGTATGGTCCAGCACATTTCACACACCTTGGTGCGATTTGGCAATAACTTCGTGTATGACCATATTGTTGGCATCGTTTACACTGTACGATTTCTTTTGTTTTATATGGTTCCTCTACCCTGATAACTGTGTTTAGTAACCTTGTGAGGCCGAATATGTCCTTGTTTTTTGGATTTGGCTCCAAGTCTACATAAAAGAGTGGCAGGGGGATTTTTTCGGTCGGATGCCTTATATTGGTTACATTTCTTACTTGGAACCCAAGTAGGTTTATCTCCTCTTTGATTTCATTTGTGGGAATTGAGTGGTGTAAATTTCGAAGTACCACTCTGAAAGCTTTTTCACTTTTCAGTTGGTAACTGTGAAATTCAATTGCTTTTTCTCGAAGGTAATGAACTACCCTTCGGTATGTTTCAACAGTTTTAGTGCTAATTAATATATTGTCTGTGCGTGATTTACAGCTGAAGTTTTCCTGACCAATAATTGTTGTCAGATCGTTATTTAATTGTATATAATTTACAATTTTATACACGTATATTGGAGGTGGTTTTTCTAATGAGTCTTCATGAGGTTGTCCACCAACCTCCGGCAAAATACTAAATTTATTTGGTGTGGCAAAGTCGGAAACATACTGCATCTGCTGTTGTTGAGAATGTTGGAGTTGGTCATTCGACGGTTGAGGTTGATTAATCTGTTGTTGACTGATCGGATGTATTTGAGGTTGTTGTTCTGGTTTCGTTGTCGCTGAGGCTGACGGCAGTTGAGTAACGCCTAGTGCATTACTTGCCGCTCTCTGCCTCGTAACAGGGGGTGGTGGTAATATAACAGTTTTTTTTGACTTTTTTTTATCTTGTTTTTTATTGGCAGGTGACAAATTGGCTACTTCATTCGTTCTTTTTGTGTAGCTTTGTCGAGACGTCGTAGATTCGTCTCCTGAAGTTTCAACTCCCTTATCGGCACCGCCAAATTCCATGATTTTAGCGAGTGCCAACAATAGGAGCTATTAAAAACGAAAATTTTGTATGATAAAATAAATTATAATATAGTTTATTTTAATAAATTCTGTTTCCAATTTAAAAGAATATAGACGCACATACAGCATACAGACGCACGTAACTTCTACTGTACAGAATGAATAGTAAAGCAGGTGTATTTACCTGCACTTTGGCCGGCAAGCTAGACCGCTTGTTTATGATAAACTTTCTAACTCTCTCACATGGCCAGTTATTTAAAAAAAAATAAAATAAAATAAATCAAATTAACCACCACACACTTCGAGGAAAAAAAGGCGAAAATTAATAAATTGAAAAACAAATTTGAAATAAAAAGAGAAGAAAAAAAAATACCAAACTATAACACAACTAAAAGAGAAAGAAAAAGTTAATGTTCACTAATTTTATTACGAGAATGTATAGAACGAAGTGCACACTGTCACAGCCAGAGGCGAACTAAATTGAACAATAAATGCGTTATTCAGCAATCAACATTCCAAGTTAACAACCACTTTACAGATATTTATAAACCAGTTTCCTCTCAAATTGAACACTAAATGCGTGATTCAGCAATCAACATTCCAAGTTATCAACCACTTTACAGATATTTATAAACCAGTTTCATCTCAAATTGAACAACAAATGCGTGATTCAGCAATCAACATTCCAAGTTATCAACCACTTTACAGATATTTATAAACCATTTTCCTCTCAAATTGAACAATATATGCGTGATTCAGCAATCAACATTCCAAGTTATCAACCACTTTACAGATATTAATAATCCATTTTCCTCTCTAATTGAACAATAAATGCGTGATTCAGCAATTAACATTCCAAGTTATCAACCACTTTGCAGATATTTATAAACCATTTTCCTCTCAAATTGAACAATAAATTCGTGACTCCGCAATTAACATTCCAAGTTATCAACCACTTTACAGATATTTATAAACCATTTTCCTCTCAAATTGAACAATAAATGCGTGAATCAGCAATTAACATTCCAAGTTATCAACCACATTACAGAAATTTATAAACCATTTTCCTCTTAAATTGAACAATAAATGCGTGACTTTGCAATTAACATTCCATGTTATCAACCACTTTACAGATATTTATAAACCATTTTCCCCTCAAATTGAACAATAAATGCGTGATTCAGCAATTAACATTCCAAGTTAGCAACAACTTTACAGATATTTATAAACCATTTTCCTCTCAACTTGAACATAAATCGTGATTCAGCAATTAACATTCCAAGTTGTCAACCACTTTACAGATATTTATAAACCAGTTTCCTCTCAAATTGAACACTAAGTGCGTGATTCAGCAATCAACATTCCAAGTTATCAACCACTTTACAGATATTTATAAACCATTTTCCTCTCAAATTGAACAATAAATTCGTGATTCAGCAACCAACATTCCAAGCTATCAACCACTTTACAGATATTGATAAACCATTTTCCTCTCAAATTGAACAATAAATGCGTTATTCAGCAATCAACATTCCAAGTTAACAACCACCTTACAGATATTTATAAACCAGTTTCATCTCAAATTGAACCAACAAATGCGTGATTCAGCAATCACATTCCAAGTTAGTCAACCTACTTTATTACGATATTTATAACCATTTTTCCCCTCAAATTTGAACAATAATGCGTGATTCAGCAATTAACATTCCAAGTTAGCAACAACTTTACAGATATTTATAAACCATTTTCCCCTCAAATTGAACAATAAATGCGTGATTCAGCAATTAACATTCCAAGTTATCAACCACACTACAGCTATTTATAAACCATTTTCCTCTCAAATTGAACAATAAATGCGTGATTCAGCAATTAACATTCCAAGTTATCAACCACTTTACAGATATTTCTAAACCATTTTCTGCTCAAATTGAACAATAATTGCGTGATACCGCAAATAAAATTCCTAGTTCTCAACCACTTTACAGATATTGATAAACCATTTTCCTCTCAAATTGAACAATAAATGCGTTCTTCAGCAATTAACATTCCAAGTTGTCAACCACTTTACAGATATTTATAAACCATTTTCCTCTCAAATTGAACAATAAATGCGTTATTCAGCAATTAAAATTCCAAGTTAACAACCACTTTACAGATATTTATAAACTAGTTTCCTCTCAAATTGAACACTAAGTGCGTGATTCAGCAATCAACATTCCAAGTTATCAACCACTTTACAGATATTTATAAACCATTTTCCTCTCAAATTGAACAATAAATGCGTGATTCAGCAAACAACATTCCAAGTTATCTACCACTTTACAGATATTTATAAACCATTTTCCTCTCAAATTGAACAATAAATGCGTGATTCAGCAATTAACATTCCAAGTTATCAACTACTTTACAGATATTTATAAACCATTTTCCTCTCAAATTGAACAATAAATGCGTGACTCCGCACTTAACATTCCAAGTTATCAACCACTTTACAGATATTTATAAACCATTTTCCTCTCAAATTGAACAATAAATGCGTGAATCAGCAATTAACATTCCAAGTTATCAACCACATTACAGATATTTATAAACCATTTTCCTCTCAAATTGAACAATAAATGCGTGAAACAGCAATTAATATTACAAGCTATCAACCACTTTACAGATATTTATAAACCATTTTCCTCTCAAATTGAACAATATATGCGTGATTCAGCAATCAACATTCCAAGTTATCAACCACTTTACAGATATTAATAATCCATTTTCCTCTCTAATTGAACAATAAATGCGTGATTCAGCAATTAACCTTCCAAGTTATCAACCACTTTGCAGATATTTATAAACCATTTTCCTCTCAAATTGAACAATAAATGCGTGACTCCGCAATTAACATTCCAAGTTATCAACCACTTTACAGATATTTATAAACCATTTTCCTCTCAAATTGAACAATAAATGCGTGAATCAGCAATTAACATTCCAAGTTATCAACCACATTACAGATATTTATAAACCATTTTCCTCTCAAATTGAACAATAAATGCGTGACTTTGCAATTAACATTCCAAGTTATCAACCACTTTACAGATATTTATAAACCATTTTCCTCTCAAATTGAACAATAAATGCGTGAATCAGCAGTTAACATTCCCAGTTATCAACCACTTTACAGATATTTATAAACCATTTTCCTCTGAAATTGAACAATAAATGCGTGAATCAGCAATTAAAATTACAAGTTATCAACCACTTTACAGATATTTATAAACCATTTTCCTCTCAAATTGAACAATAAATGCGTGATTCAGCAATCAACAGTCCAAGTTATCAACCACTTTACAGATATTTGTAAACCATTTTCCCCTCAAATTGAACAATAAATGCGTGATTCAGCAATTAACATTGCAAGTTAGCAACAACTTTACAGATATTTATAAACCATTTTCCTCTCAAATTGAACAATAAATGCGTCATTCAGCAATTAACATTCCAAGTTATCAACCACATTACAGCTATTTATAAACCATTTTCCTCTCAAATTGAACAATAAATGCGTGATTCAGCAATTAACATTCCAAGTTATCAACCACTTTACAGATATTTCTAAACTATTTTCTGCTCAAATTGACCAAAAATTGCGTGATACCGCAAATAACATTCCAAGTTCTCAACCACTTTACAGATATTGATAAACCATTTTCCTCTCAAATTGAACAATAAATGCGTTATTCAGCAATTAACATTCCAAGTTGTCAACCACTTTACAGATATTTATAAACCAGTTTCCTCTCAAATTGAACACTAAATGCGTGATTCAGCAATTAAAATTCCAAGTTAACAACCACTTTACAGATATTTATAAACCAGTTTCCTCTCAAATTGAACACTAAGTGCGTGATTCAGCAATCAACATTCCAAGTTATCAACCACTTTACAGATATTTATAAACCATTTTCCTCTCAAATTGAACAATAAATGCGTGCTTCAGCAGCCAACATTCCAAGCTATCAACCACATTACAGCTATTTATAAACCATTTTCCTCTCATATTGAACAATAAATGCGTGATTCAGCAATCATCATTCCAAGTTTTCAACCACTTTACAGATATTTATAAACCATTTTCCTCTCAAATTGAACAATAAATGCGTGATTCAGCAATCACCATTCCAAGTTATCAACCACTTTACAGATATTTCTAAACCATTTTCTGCTCAAATTGAACAATAATTGCGTGATTCCGCAAATAACATTCCAAGTTCTCAACCACTTTACAGATATTGATAAACCATTTTCCTCTCAAATTGAACAATAAATGCGTTATTCAGCAATTAACATTCCAAGTTGTCAACCACTTTACAGATATTTATAAACCAGTTTCCTCTCAAATTGAACACTAAATGCGTGATTCAGCAATTAAAATTCCAAGTTAACAACCACTTTACAGATATTTATAAACTAGTTTCCTCGCAAATTGAACACTAAGTGCGTGATTCAGCAATCAACATTCCAAGTTATCAACCACTTTACAGATATTTATAAACCAGTTTCCTCTCAAATTGAACACTAAATGCGTGATTCAGCAATCAACATTCCAAGTTATCAACCACTTTACAGATATTTATAAACCATTTAACTCTCAAATTGAACAATGAATGCGTGATTCAGCAATCAGCATTCCAAGTTATCAACCTCTTTACAGATATTTATAACCATTATCCTCTCAAATTGAACAATAAATGCGTGATTCAGCAATTAACATTCCAAGTTATCAACCACTTTACAGATATATCTAAACCATTTTCAGCTCAAATTGAACAATAAATGCGTGATTCAGCAATTAACATTCAATGTTATCAACCACTTTACAGATATTTATAAACCATTTTCCTCTCAAATTATACAATAAATGCAAGATTCAGCAATCAACATTCCAAGTTATCAACCACTTTACAGATATTTATAAACCATTTCCTTCTCAATGTGAACAATAAATGCGTGATTCATCAATCAACATTCCAAGTTATCAACCACTTTACAGATATT
>JAAEAF010001459.1:2500-157896 GCA_011037195.1 Triatoma infestans | reverse complement strand
CATGTCCATCTGAATCAATTATCGACTCCAACCACCTGATTCTCGAATGTGATAATCACCGCGACGAAAGCTATCATCAATGCAAAATGTACACTACCTGCCAATCTGCATACCACCCTCAAAAAAAACCAAACCACGGATTATATTTGCTATTTTCAATTTTATATACAAAAACAAAATCACTCTATGAAAATAAAGAGCAAATAGTAGGAATAGAACAATGTACAGTTACCATCAACAACAAACATCTTACCACCAGCCGCAGCTAAAACGCCGATAAAAGCCGCAAGAAACCTGGGCAGAGAATCTGGCTAATCTGCCCAGACAGAAAGCCAAGGAGAAGAAGAATAAAATTTTGTTGTGCATTTTTTTTTCTTATCATTATTATTAACATCAATCATGATATTAAACTGATAAGTGAATACTACTGAAGTGATACATTATACTACAATGATGTACGAACATTTTTGTTTTCGATAAGTAGTTTATTTTAATTAGATTAACATTTCATTATCTTCGCCAATGAATTATTTATTAATATCACTAAATTATCATTTTAATTGATTAAAACGACCATTAATTTATTGATGCCATTTTCGTGAAAATTCCAGAAATCTCAAATACCAGTTCTTTAAAGTCCAGAAAACTCCAAGTTAGTATTCCGTTCACTTATCGCACTATAAGTATTATTATCAGGGTTTGAAATCGATAATTATTTTTTCCAACAAATCATCAAATAATAATTATTTTTGATTAATAAATTTAAAAATCATGCCTGATTTATTAATAAAAATAAAATCAATTTTTGAGTTTTTTTTTTATTCCATTAAAAATAATGATCACTCTCTGAGCAATACTTTCTTCAATTAAAAATAATGATTAATTCTTGATCGAAAAAATTTTACTCAAAAAATAAAAATCAGACTAAATTAAAATAAAATATGCTTGTTTCTCACTATTTGCTATGTTGCTCACGAGAATGTAAATAATGGAATATTCTTAGTGAATTAGCTTTGATTGTGCATGCCGTTCCTGCAACACAGGTTACTGTTGAAAGAGCCTTTTCAGCTCTGAAGTACAGCCTCAGTGATTTGCGCTCCAGGCTGACAGCAGATCACATGCAAAAGGTACTAATTTTGTAGCTAAACTCTTCCTGTTCAAAGTAGTGTGCATCAACATTTATTTTTGATTGAGGTTTTTATCAGAAGCAATTTTTTTTATAATAAAAGCTAAAAGGTTTCATTTTTATTTACTATTATTAGATATTTTAATTCTATCTGTTTTTATTTTGTTTCTTTACATTGTATATTTCCAAAATAAATTATCTTTCTATAAGCAGTCGTTAATGATTTCCAACATTTCTATTGAAAAAAAAGTAAATTTTGTCAACCAAAATTTCTATTTCTGATTTTAAAAAAATGCAATATTGAACGAAAAGATTTTGCTCAGAAATATTGATCAAGTTATGATTTTTTAAGCTGTTGATCACAAATAAAAATCACTCTTGATAAAAATCATAAAATTCCCAGATAAAAATTTTGATCAGATTTGATTTTTATTTGTTTATTTTTAATTATCGATTTCAAACCCTGATTATTATTATATTTCCATACATTATTAACAATTTTTTCGTACTCAGTGAACCTCAAAATATGTATTTCCGGTAAAAGTCAATTTTGAAAATTCGACTCTATCGCAAAAATTAATCGAACTTAATCAGACAAGATTTTTACACCTAAATGTAAACATCATGTCTGATTAAATCGATTCATTTTTGTAGAATTCTGAGGTTAGTGATTTGGTTGGGTTGATGTGAAGTGACTATCTATGACCTTGAGATCTATTGTACCTCTCGGATACTTCTCAGTGCACTGCCGCCTACGGACAGTGTTCTAACCTTGCAGAAAGCACTGTCCACTACCGGGCAGTAATCTATAGAGACTACTAATAGCAGCACTGTTTGATTCAAACCCGGAACTTCCGTGTGAGATACTAGCGCTTACCACTCAGCTAATCACTACCATTTTAGCTCTAATTTTCCCATGTAGTCGAAGTTCGTCATGGGGTTCCCCAAGGACAATTCTTGAACCCTTTTTATTTTTATTGGCTGTAAATGACCTTCTTTTTGTGCTGGACATTATATTTATTTACATTGATGATTTGAACATTTTTAATCTCATCTTCTTCTATTTATGGCATAGAGCAAAATACTAATGAAATAAATAATGTTCTTAATGACTGGTGTTTTGCTAATAATCTCGTTATTAATAAAGATAAAACCCAGGTAATGGTATTCCATACTTATAGAGGGCTATTTGCTACATGCGTGCAAAATAATGCACTAAAAGCAGTTTATTTTGCCTATGTTCATTGTCGTCTGAGATATGGTATACTTCTATGTGGTAATGCAGGGTTAACGTGTATAGTGTTTCGTGCTCAAAAGAGAGCAATTCGTGTTCTTTGCCGTCTGCTCCTAGATCATCTTGTAAAGAACATTTCAAAAAGTTGGGTGGGTGGGTATTATGACTTTACACTTGATGTACATGTAACGGTGTCTCATTTAACATGAAAAATAATATAGTCTTTTTGGTCAGAATAAGGACAGTCATTCCTATGAAGCACGCAATAAAAAGAATTTACTTCTATCTTCAGTAAGATGTAAAAAGAAAAAATTGCGGCAGCTTTTTGTCTATGGCAGTTAGATTTTTCTATACCCTACTGGTACTTATACTCTACTGGCCTTTAAGCGAGTTTAGCAGAGTTGAGAAAAAAAATAATGATGATAAACTGCGCATTTTATGAATATGATGAATATTCTGTGTGCTCAGACTGATTATACTTTTGTATTATACTGGTTATACACAAAACTACATTAAACTGCACTACATAAAATGTGTTCTAACTTTGACGATGTATTATCGATTGTATCATCAATTATTAACCTTAATTATATTCTACAATAAATCTATTTAAAGTGTTCAGTTTATGAGTGATGTTGATTTGACAATGTATTACCACAGAATGAATCAAATACATTACTATCCCCTACTGTTGGTAAGAGGAGTACTGCAATTTAGACGAATTTTCGAAAGTAACTTTTACCAGAAAGTTACATGCTTCGAGGTCCCCTGAGTATAATAATATTAATAATAATATAATGCGTTGTATGAGAATACAATGGTGAATAGTAAACTAACTTTGAGTTTTCCGGACTTTATAGGATTGGTATTTGCGATTTTTTTTTGGGGGGAATTTTCACGAAAACTGCATCAACGATTAACTTTTTTTGCTTGGAATGTTAGCTGCACTAGATAACAGCGTATCACTTTTTATTCGAAATATTTTTATTGGAAAAACGGATGTTAGGAGGTTTTGGTGGACCTGTTAGTTACGTTAAAATTTAAAGTGCCACCACAATCTTTATTGATTGAGACAGAGGGCGCTGTTATTCTAATTACACGGAGGTACAATTGACAATCCTTTCTTATTGCGGTGATTTTCATTTTAGATATTAGTTTTGTATCCTACCTATCCTTATTATTGCTTCAAACGAAGGTTTTTATTTCTATTAGAGGATTTATTATTATTATTATTATTATTATTATTAGTAGTAGTAGTAGTATTTTCTTACTTATTTACTGACTAGCTAAACCCGGCCACGCTTCGCTGTGGCTCAATCTGATTTTAATTATTAGGGAAGTAGATAAAAAATTTCAGTTAATGTAGAATCAGCAAGAAAACACATCATTCAATTTAATACCCTACTTTGCATTCCTGTGAACTGAGAGGAAAGAAAAAAAATTTTTTTTTAACTAAAAGTCTTTTGTTATTGTAAAGCTAGTGAATGGACTACATTTTTTGTTTGTCCGTTTTCTGCATAAACATAAAGATGAGATGGTTTACCGACACTGGAGCATGCGACATATAATTGCCCATGAGAGAAGCATTCGTTTTCTAAATTCAAACCACACACTTGCAAAGATTGTCATTGTGCTTTATTGATAGTCATAGCGGAACGCAAGCGGTATTGGAAATTGAATGTCGTTTGAACTCGAACGGCATATCTGTCGGAATGAGTGGTATTCGTGTAAGTATTACGTCTTCACCTTTATGAGGTCCAATGAGAATTGTTGCTTCAATTAGATTATTAATTAATTTTGTAACTACTAATCGTATACCATTGCATAACTGATTGATGTTTCAGAGTAATATAATTGTCACTACAATTTTCAAATTTAGAATGTGTGGAGGAAATCCGGAAACATCTAGTGAATTAAGAAATTCCATTGAAAAATTCACAACTTCACTTTGGTCCTTCACGGAGTCAATAGATTTGTATGTCAATGTTTCATGTGTGATTCTGTTTAGAATGATGTTGTTTATATCGAATACGTCGACATTTTTAGCTGCTAGAATGGCTCTTCCGCTTAACCATGCGAGATTTTGATAATTTGTTTCGATGCTTTGGAATACCTTGTCTGTGCGAGACATAGGTGGTTCGAGACTGGTACTTCGAGATTGGTGGGGGGTGAGAGATACTATAAGTAGTTGAGTAAGAGGTTCAGAGAGCGCGCCACCTTCGTAATGCATCTGCATCTGCCTATGTCTGCCAAACTCGCGAAACGCTTGGAACTTCCCGTTTCCGAGGGAATTTGTAAATAAAAAGTATATATAAACACTCTTATATAGAAATGCAACGTTGTGTCGAAAATTCAAGTCAATCCATCGACTACTTTTCGAGTTTTGCGGACACAAACATGCCGATGCTGAAATTTTATATTTATAGATGACTATTATTAATTTTGTTTGATTTAAGTAAATGAAATAATTGTCCCATACACCTTGCTACAAGGCTTGTTACCTTATGAACAGTAAATTTTATTATAATAAATTAATATTTATTATATTTCCCATATGAATATTTTACATATCATTTGAAATATTCACTAGTATATAAATATATTTTTTTTCTTTCCAAAACAAGTTTGGTTGCCGTATATCGAACGAGCGGATGAACTTCTAAATAATTCACATCGATTACCTTGCTATACCTTGAGTTTTCCTTTTTAAATGAATAAAATATTCTTCATCAAATATAGAGTTTCTAGATCAAATGCAATTTATATAGAATATTTTCAGCCTAGTAATTACCCTGGGTAGTGAAATTCATGAACCACAGTTACATTCTGTTAATTATTGTATTTATTACTTAATTTTATAAATACATAATACTCCCAACGTTTCAACACTTTGCGTGTCATTATCTAGGTATTTTTTTATACCATTATACAACTTTACAATTTATTTGATGTAATTTGATGTTTCTGATTAAAACCAGTTTTAAGGAATGTCTCAATATTAAAAATATTGAGTGGTAGATAGCCAGAGTCTACCACCACCGCTGATAGCAAGGGGACTCAAAATTTTACAGCCGTTGTACTCAGTAAAAAATAATTTAGTAATTTAAGTAATCTGCAAACAAAAGTATAATGATAATAAAAACCAAGTGGTCACACTGCAATAAAAAATTTTACTACGAATACCAATAATAAGGCATAAAGTTTTTAATAAATTTACTATATAAATAAAATAATAATAAAGTGACTGTACAATTTAATGTTACTAATTAAGAATATACTTAATATTGAGACATGCCTTAAAACTGGTTTTAATCAGAATCATCAAATCACATCAAATAAATTGTAAAGTTGTGTAATAGTATAAAAAAATACCTAGATAATGATATGCAAAGTGTTGAAACGTTGGGAGTAATATGTATCTATTAAATCAGTAATAACTACAATAACTAACAGGCTGTAACTGGGTTCATGAATTTCACTACCCAGCGTATAAATAACTAACAGCCAAAAATCCACTACAATCTATGTATAAAATAAATTTAAAACCTAACCTTAACGATATAATACAGAACTATTCTATTAATTCAGTGTTTAGAAAGGAATTAAAAAAATATTGTATTTTTTAATAGTTAATGGATTGCACATTACAATGATCTGAAATGCGATGCAAATCAATCTCGTAACTGAAATATTTTTAAAAAAATTTTAAGCCCCGTAGGGGGAAGTGGACTAGCCAATTCTTCAGGGAACTTGGCGTCCCTGCGGGTATCCCAGTCTAACAACACTTAAACTAATGCCTCCCTACATTCACTCAATACATGCTGGAGAGGTAGTTGATGTGTGCATATAATTGGGTCTAGCAAACTCGAGCTCCCCACCACACACACACACTTACACCTGAACACTCACACTTTACAGACGACTGCACACATTGCATGAACAAGGACACGCACTCTTTGAGAACTCGGAGTAAACAATACAAGTGGTGCTGGCCAACTATATTGGCTTGCTCGAACATAATCAGTCAAAGATATTAACTTAAACCTCAAAAGAGGGCACAATATAAAAGTAACAACAGATCCTCCACTTAACATTAGGAAATTGTCAGCATTAAATAACATAAAAAGCAGTATATGTAACCCAATAAAATTAATAACAAATTTAGCGTCAAGGTGAAAAAATATTATGACAAAAATGTCTAAGTCAAAATATAGATAATTTGAATAAATATAAACACAAACAGTAAAAAAAAAACAGTAAAATAAAAATAAGACAAATAGTCTTGGTCATTAGTTAAGGTAAGAGATTATGCTGGTAAGAGCTAAGCACCGTATATGTGATGGTGGACTATGCCCAAAGAGTCGATTATGATCAACTCCGCAAGATTGTGGAAGCAAGTGGAATGGATGCCCAGTTTCCTGAAGAAGTCGGCAGTTTCTTTGGGGATTGTTCCCCGAGTTCCAAACCACAAACCTACAACAACATACTGCCGCTCGCCATATTCTTCGCGGAACTTTTCTTCAAGGAAGGGAATACATTTATCATATATTCCCTTCTTCTCCTGATTCACTTTCTCCGCCTGCTTTGGGTCGTTCGTCTCAAACCTTATCGTGGGGTCAACAATAAGTGCCTCTTTACTCCTTTTCAGGAAAGCTACTATGTCAGCATAACGTGTTGACCCATCGGTATCGACGCAGTATACTTCCTCATGACAAACGTACCCTATTTCCCTCAACTTATCGGAGATCCAGTGTTTCACATTGTGGTGGCGGCAGTGACTAAAAGCATGTTGTATGGACAACTGCCCAAAACATGGGCTAGGGTTTCCGTCTCCCGGCCGCATCTGCGGCAGAGGGTCCCAACATCTCCTAGACTATTCCGGCCAACTCCAGGTACTCCTCGCAGGGGGGCATAATTTATATTAAGCTTAAGGGCATTTGACCACTCTGAGCCGGTAAGCATCAGCTTGCCATTTATGAAACTATTGGCTTTCGGTTCTTCCTTATAGTGCAGGACACCTATACCCTGCCACTTGCAGCTCGCCCATTCGTTGAAAGCCTCCTCTCTAAGAGGCTTTCTTATGTTTCTCACACTACGAAGATCTTCTGGTGTGAACTTCACCACGTGAGCCTTGTCGCACACTCCCTAACTTCTTCAGCATAATCAAAAGTAGCCTGGAACACAGCATCACCCACCGTGGCTAGCCGGTGTGCAATTGAAAGATGCTGTAAGGGAGCTTCCCATTTACACCGCAAGAGTCCCAGGCCTCGAAAACGTCGAGGAGCATAAAACATAGCAGTCGAAGAGCTAGCCGGGAGTCCCAACATCGCCTTTACACTCCTTCGAATTATTGTGTCAACACCCTCCAAGAGGGTAGTTGGCAATTTGACTAGCGGTGCACATTGAAAAGGATAGGAGAGAGCTGGAAAAACGTACTGATTTATAATATTTAATTTCTGTTCCGGCTTTAGAAGGTTTGAAGTGGTCAATTTATTCAAGTTGTCGGTGAGTCGAGTTATAGCATCCTCATCACGCGTTAACTCTTCTTTGTAGCTGCACCCAAGATATTTTATTACTTCTCCTTCGCCAATAGATTCTATTACATCCCCGTTCTCGAGAACCAGGCTGGATTCGTGAAGCCTTCCTCCGTTGATTACTATAGATGTGCTCTTCTGCGGGTTAACTGCTAAGCCAATCTCCGTAAATATTCTATTGATACACATGATGGTTCTCTCTGCCGCTTCAGAGTTAGAAGCTGTCACCGCTTGATCGTCCGCAAATCCCGTCAGTATGACGTTATCCTGAGCAGCGCTCAACCTATACCCATACTGATTTGAGAAATCAGGGTCGCAGATCTCATGATAGAGATGGTCAATAGATAGATGAGGCTAGATGATAATGGCCGCCTTGTGGAACTCCCCTCTTCACCGAAATTGGTTCGGTTCTATGCGTTCCAACAGCTATTGTAACCCTATTGTTTCCTAACAGCTAAGAGATCAACTTAGTGAGGTCCAAAGAGACTCCTCGAGCTTCCAGGGACCTGACTATGTGCGCATGACCTACATTATCAAAGCTCCAGTGACATCGAGAAAAGCTAACGTGCAGTCATTCTTCTTACATTTGGCATCCTTAAGCACAGCATTTAATAATCCTGGAGTTCACATGGCTTCCTGGAAGACCTTTAATGAATCCTCTCTGACAAGAATGAAAGCTAATCTGGAGCCTCAGCTCATGGTCCAAAACTTTCTCAATTATCAGACGGACTATGGAATAAACAGTGATGGGTCTCCAAGTGGATATGCTACTAGCCACTCCTTTTCCTTTATGTATAAAAATGGTGCGCCCTCTACGTAGAGGTTCAGGAACATATGAAGTCCTAAGCATAATCTGCACAATATCTTTGATTATGTGGGCAATACCAAGAACCTTGACAGTTCGAATGAGTACGCCATCGGGGCCAGGTGACGTATCGAGAGAAGTAGACTTTATAGCGCTGTGTACAGTCTGAAGATCTACTGTCATTATATTAGGGTTGGAAAGAGCTGTTTCGTAAGTTTCTTTCTCGTTATTGTTAGGCTGTTCAAAAATAGCCTTGAAATGTGCTTCCAGTCTATCAATATGTATCGGGCACTGCTTAGGCGCCCCAGAGTTCATAATGTCTTGAACAACTCTTTTCCTCCTATTATAATAGTTGTACTGAGCTACCTCGTATTGATATTGCTCTTGACGTTTCGCACGAGCAGCCCTGTTGGCGCTCTGAGGATTTGAGGTCTTACTTGCACCTTTAGATTTTGATACTATCTTGTTGGCCTTTCTCAACCTGTAAAAGCGAATGGCAGGGTGCTGTGGCCCGGGTAAATCAGCATTGACATCCCGAAGAAAGGCAAGAAAATCAGAGATTGCCTCGTCAATTTCTTCCAAATTAAGGTCCTTGCGATTCAGGAGATCCTTGAACTTGGAACCCCAAAGGTCCACCTTACCTTTGATACCTTGTTTACTACAGCGTTCCCCTTCACTAGATTGCGCCTTGCTCTTTAGGATGGATTGTAGCTTGATATTGTTCGCCTCCAAAGGGTGCTTCTTAGAACAGTGAAGAAGCAGTCCTCTTTTACTTTTAAATGTCATTTTGCAAATGTCACATCCATTTTGGGCACTTGCACCGTACTAATGGTTTCTAATTTGTCATTTGCCTGAGATTCCGCACTTTCTCGTATCTCATCGCTGGTTCCTTGTCCATTAACACGTTCCGGCTTTGCATGAGGCTTCCGAGGAAAAACGTCACTAACAGAAACGACCTTGCCGAGCGTTCTACCAGTTTCATCTTCCCACTCTACTTTCACTAACTGGTTGCCTTCACTGGAATTGACCCCGCTGCTAATGGACATGAGAGAAACAACAACGGCTTCCTGAACCGGTCCGCCAGTTCTCATCACCCATACCGACTGTCCAACTTCTATGATTTTTTTTGTCTATGCAGCCATCCATTCTGCATCTACTCCGGGTAACAATTTAGACTTCAATAACACTAATGACGAACGACAAGTAAATATGTACACAAACATAAATTTATATATAAAAACGATAACACTCATATAACAGATAAATAAATAAATAAATAAATAAGTAAATAAATAAATAAATAAATGGCTATTTACAATATATACAGTGGGCTAGGCCTAAAAGGCTTTGCCCTCGCTCTAAAAAGAGCGGGTTGGTGCCTCCGCTACCTCTGTGAGTGATAAGTGATTTCTCCCTTCGGCCCAGAAATAATAAAAAACAAAACTTCTGGTTACCGGCCCCGGCGACGCGGACGCAGGAGAACCACTTGCAAAGAAAAAGTTTGCCTATTCCTCTTTAGAAGGATATGCACGTAGTCAAAAATCTATCAAGATGTTAGCCAATACTAGTAGCCAATTTCTATATTCGATATAATCGCAGTTACAAATATCTTTACGAGAGGCGCGGGGCTTTGAGGCTAGGGTGGAAAAGAGGGCCCTAGACATTGAGGGAGACGATGACCTGCGGGCGTCCGATCCCAACACATGTCATTGGCCTCAGCTTCATCCGAGAGCCCTACCTAGAGGATAGCCCATCTCCAGGAAGGCTAGGGAATTCCGCCGCAGATGGAGGAAGAGGCTACGAGGGCATTGGTTGGTATCTCTATATCGGAGAGAGCCTTCAGTGGCACCGGACTATGTCGTATACGATGGCCCCCCCGATAGTAACCGGGTCTATTTTGGGCGTCCGAGGAGGCGGGGTCACGTATATTGATGAAAATAAAATTTTGTTATGTATAAACAAAATTTTTCTTCAGGGCAATGCCCATTAAGCAGTCCTCTCCCTTCAACATCCCAAACCCTCCAACAACCATCTCCCAACCATCCTATATTACCTAAAACCTCCCACCAACTCTCACCCAGTCCATATCCCAAATCCCCCAACGCACTACTTAATTCAATGTCTACTGACTCTGGCGAGAATAAGGACCCTAATCAGGCAATGGCTGAAGAAACAGACAAGGTTGCAATAACGCTGCAACCTTATGAACCCTCTTCCCCGCCGAGGAAGAAGGCTAGGGGAGGCAACTTAGGAAAGAAGAGAAAGATAATTCTTTTCTTGGATTAAGAGGAAGGCAACTGGCCTTGATTATATATAATGAAAAAGAAAGATAGAAACTTCACAAGTAGTTGCTCATTTATGTTGAGCACTTTAATTAAAAGTAGTATCAGAAATAGTAGAAGTGTGAAGAAACTTGGTGACGGGAGAATTTGCATTGAGGCTGCAATCCCTAACCAAGCAGCTGCTATAGTGACACTTAATAAACTAGGAGAATTTGAGGTAGAGGTAACTCCCCACAGGAGATTAAACTCTTCACAAGGAGTGATTAGCTGTAGGGATATTTTGAACAGCACGCTTGATGATATTAAGGCAGGGCTGGTGTCCGAAGGTGTTATCGACGCCAAAAGAATTAGGAGGGGGCAAGGTGAAAGTTTAGTGGAGACTGCTTCACTCGTTCTGACTTTTAACAAGCCGAAACTACCATCTATAATCGAAGCTGCCTTGTACAAATTGAAAGTCAAGCGATTAAATGCCAGCGATTTGGTCACACGTCGCAAAGATGGAAGGCAATTGAGAAGTTGTGTATATGTGGCAAATATCTCATGAAGGAGAATGTACCCCACCCATCACATGTGTAAACTGTGGGGGTGAGCACAATGCAAAGTCAAATGGGTGTCCACTATTGCAAAAAGAGAGAGAGATCCAGAAGAATAAAACGCTTAAGCAACTGTCCTATCCTGAGGCTAGGGCAATAGTTGAAAGCCAATATTTTGCAACACCTGCAACATCCTTTGCGACAAATGGAAAACTCCAGTATTGCGATTTGAAACGGGCTTATCCCCAGCCTCAGGGAGAAATGTGAGATTGACATGGTGGGAGTTAACCCACCATCTTCAAACACTGCCTCCATGGATAGTTGGCAACGTTGGCCACAAAAAACCCCACAAGTGGTGGGGAATTAAAAAACATGGTGGGTTTAATCCCACAAAAAAAATTCTCTTTTCGGAGGAGAGGTGGCAGCTTGTTCCACCATCACGCCACCTCCCGAGGAGGAAAAGTCAAAAGAAACTGCCACAGCCATCAAAGGTGCAAGGCAGCAAGCTCAATAGGCCAATTGGAAGCCCACGGGCATCCACTTCCGCTTATAACATACGTCCCCTGCGCCGCCAGTGGCGAATGTTAGGGACAGACTTAGAACCTCTGATTCTGAAGGTGGCGATATCTTGGATCGCCCCTCGACTCATAAGCGTAAAGTGCGGCCGAAAAGAACACCTGCAATGAATGCTACGGATTGAGCATTTTATTATTTACATTTATACCAAATGTTTTTTACCATTTGTTTAAAAATTATTTTTTTTTATGTCTAGTCTTACATATTACAATCATGATTATTACCTTTTTATAAACTCCGTCCACTGTATTTTATCTGACTGTGTCGCAAATAGTTTTATTTGTAAATGCCTCAGCATTGTAGTCGGGTATAGAGGGGAAAACGTAAATCTTATTTTTCAATGCCAGAAGTGGTCACTCTGTACAAGTTGCATGACTGAATCCATTATCCAATGGAACATGCGGGATTACATGATAAAGAAGATACCCCTACAGACAGAAACTCTTAGAAATTTTCAATTTCTGCAAGGACTACCGATCCCTTTTTACAGATGGATCAAAAACAAACGACGAGTAGGATGCGCCGTCTTTACTGATGGAAATACTGATACCTGGACACTCCCCAAATATGCTGTATACTGCTGAAATGTTTGCAATCTAGCAGGCTTTAAAATGGCAATTGATAAGGATTACCCTAAGGTGTTGGTATTGACAGGCTCTCTAAGCACAATGAAGGCTCTCAAAGACAATTTCTCGAATGATCTTATGATTATTCATATCCATGAGATACTGCATCATTTACATTTACGCATAGAAGCGGTGATTTTTGTTTGGGTACCAGGCTATATAGGAGTGTCTGGAAATGAAAGAGCCGACCATGCACCCAAACGTGCCACCTCCTCAAGGATAGATTTCAACACTCCTGTTCGACCTTCTGACATGAAAATATTTATGAAAGTGATTGTCACTAGAAAATGGCAAATCCAATGGTATCATCTAAATGAAAAACTAAAAGAAGTGAAACCATAAGTCGAACTGGATTGATGGTGAACTTTCCGCCACGGGAGTCAGTTATTCTTACGCGCCTTCGAGTTGGGCACACACGTGTAACACATTCTGGTGAATGTTAGTAGACCAAAAGTCGATTATGCAGAGAAAGTTTCACGTGCGAGCAGAGTGCTAGGCACTGCGAACGCAAAGGCAAGTAGCAGGCTTGCCAGATGACTTGCGTGCAATATTAGAAGAGCGTTCTTCTTATATTAGATGGCTATTTGCTTTCCTGAAAAATATTAATTTGTATGATAAGATTTAGATAAAGTTTAGGATAATGTTTAGGTTAGGCTTTATTGATGTGGAGCGAAATATCAAGTACTCCTTTCAAGTGTGAATGAGTTATGTATTTATCGATATGAACATATTTATTAGCGAGAACGTATTTATTAGCGAAGAAAGTATTTATTAGTGCGAATGTATTTATTAGCGAGAATATTTGTATGAATGCTTTTAGAATAGATATTTTTTTTAGTTAGTTATTTTTAGAATGTTAAGTAATTTTTATTGAAGTACTTCACCCTTTATTATTATTATATATATCAGAATTAGAAAAGAACATTAATGGGCGAAGGAAATTTATAAATTATTTTCCCTATGATGCAAATAGCCCTACTTTGATGGCAAATTAATGTGAAATTTTTAACTGACATTCTATAGATGGCGCTAAAAGTTAAAGATAGAAAATCTTTAACTATTATTTATTGTTAATATATTCTTGACTATTATTTATACTAGTGCTTTATCGTATATAAATGTATAAATATGAATATAGTGGCGGAAATATATCTATAATATATAAAAGCAGTGGTGGATATTATATGTTCCCAATTCTGTTTCTAGTGGCCTAAAAGAATGGAGCTAATCCATTTAACTGACACCCCTCCGGCGGCAAGTACGATGGTCCAGAGGGGAAGACCGTACAGGAATGAACCCTTAACTCCCCCGCTCCATCCGCCTTTGAAATAAAGACGTTGTCTTGGATGCCGGGAACATGTAAGGCGAGCGTCATCCCAGCTCTAGCGGAAAAATAGTTGTTGTAGAAAAAGATGAAGGGCGCTAATAACCAAGAAGTTGATGAGCCGAAAGAAGAAAACAAAAATTTTACATGCACACAGATGGACCGCCATTGGTTGCAAACTTTAACAAAAATGGCTGCTGGATGTTTGGGAATCTAATATGCCAGAAATATATAGTGAGTATAAGTGTACTGATGATGACCTCATAAGAAGTGAGTGAGGATGCTTGTAATCGGAATATGTGTATTTATTCTGTGTGTAACAGTTGAAAAGAATCACTTCTTATCAGGCCACGGACCAAACAAGGCGTATTTGAATAGATTCAACATTATACAGTCTCCTTATTGCCCCTGTAATTCAAACTCCATCCAAGACATCCACATTTTATATTTTATTCCATTGGTGGAGAGACAGAGCAGCTTTAATCAGATCAGTGATATGCAGAGGAAATACATGGCCAATATCAGAAGCGCAGCTCATTTCGGAAGACAATATTGATTTGTTTATGAAATTTGTAAATATTAACTTTAACGAAATTAACTATTGATAAAGTTTCGTACGTTGTATTTCATTTATTTCAATGTTTTGTTTTCTTCCATTGTTATTTTTAAGGTTTTTTTTTTTTTACTTACTTGTCGTTTCTTACTGAACTTGTAGTGACTCTTGTTATTTTTATTTTCAGAATCTGAGATTTCTTTATTAATAAAATATACGCAATTAATTACATGTAATACATTATATGAAGCATGTAGAAAATTATAAACCCTTTCTTACTAGGGTTATTTCTGAGGGAAAAAAACTGATGATGATCATAATATCGAGAAGATAAAATGGATTGTGAAATATAGAGTGTTTATATATTTATTGATAAATTTCATGTGGAACACTCACACTACTTTCTCATATAGAATGTACGCTAGGCCAATCAGAAATTTAGAATTTTCATGTTGACCACGGCCATATTTGACATCTTTACTATTACACTGTGAATGGATAATTATTAATAGCTAGCTATTTCTAAGAAAAATCCAATTTAGAATTTTTTTTACTAATTTTCCCGTCATAGATATTTTATAAAATATCGAATTAAAAGTTATAAACTTTTACAAATAAATGCAAAAAATCAAGTTATTATCTGGTATTTTAGCAGTCATAGCGTGCATATTCCTTTTGTTTCTTACCGGATTCGGATTTTCATTTATCGTCAGAGCAAATTCAACAAGTTCGTGCAGTGAGTGCACTTCAACGCAATGTTTCTGTTACACTCACACTTGTTAGTTTGTTCCACATATTGTTCCATGCGGAACATATTGTTCCACATATTGTAGAAACCACATATTCAACAATCAAGTTATTTATAACATAGCTAACTAATCCGGCCACGCTTCGCTGTGGCTCAGTCTGTTTTTTAGGAAAGTAAACAGAAGTATTATAGTTAACATAGATTCAGCGAGAAAACACATCATTCAATTTAATACCCTACTTTGCGATGCAGTGCACTGAAAGGACAGAAAGAAGAAATGTTTTTAACTGAAAGTCTTTTTTATTGTAAAGATAGTGAATGGACTACATTTTTTGTTTGTCCATTTTCTGCATAAACATAAAGATCAGATGGTATACCGACTCTGCAGGATGCGATGTATAATTTCCCATGAGAGAAGCAATCGTTTTCTAAATTCAAACCGAACATTGCAAATTTTGTTCTTACGCTTTATTGATAGTCATAGCGAACGCAAGGCGTATTGGATATTGAAGTCGTTTGAACTCGTACGGCATATCTGTCAAAATTTGTGGTATTCGTGGAAGTAGTATGTCTTCACCTTTATGAGGTCCAACGAGAATTGTTGCTTCATTAGATTATTCATCAATTTTTTAACTACTAATCGAGTACCATTGATAACTTTGGCTGACTGATGTTTGGAGTAATATAATTGGCACCCCAATTTCAAATTTAGATTGTGAGGCCGTAATTCGAGACCATCGAGTGAATAAAGAAATAAAGAGAAGAATAAGAAAGTCCGTTGGAAAATTCACTACTTCACTTTGGTCCTTCACGGCGTCAATGGATTTGACGTCGACATTTTTAGCCACCAGAATGGTTCTTCCGCTTAACCAAACGTGATTTTGATAATTTGTTTCGATGCTATGGAATATCTTGTCTACTAATTCTCCTTTTGAATGCACAATGTTGCAGAAATTAGACAGGAAGGTGATTTTTCCCGTTTCTGGATTTGTAGGAACAGCGCCGTTACCGAGTTCGAGTAATTGTCTTAAAAATGTGGCAGCTGTTGGTTCGTTTTGAAGTTGAACTCTCATATTCGTTGTTAAATGAATTTTTTTTACTGTGCTCCAAAGAGTTGAATATTTCAAGCAGGCATGCAATTCATCAGCTGATGTTGAGCGAGGTATCACTGGAAGCGTTTGCCTGAAGTCACCGGATAGTAACACCAATGCTCCACTGAATGGAACCTGATTATTTCGCAAGTCTTTCAATGTATGCACTAATACATCCAATGGCTTCTTATGAACCATTGTGCACTCATCCCATACAATGATTTTGCACGCCCGAAGAACCTTTCCCATTCCTAATGTTTTAGAAATGTTACATATTGGGTTTTCAGTGAAGTGCATGTTTAGTGACAGTTTAAGAGCTGAATGCACTGTTCTACCTCCTTCCATCAACGTTGCAGCAATACCTGAAGAAGCAAGGGGCTAACGCAATATGACCGTTTGAACGGATTTTAGCACGGAATTTCCCGTTTCCGTGGGAACTTCGAAATAGAGGTACTTTTAAGTAGTTGAGAAAGAGGCCCAGAGAGCGCGCCACCATCGCAGTGCGTCTGACTCTGTCTATTCCTACCAACCTCGCAAAACGCTCGGAATTTCCCGTTTCCGTAGAACTTCGGAGTAGAACATATATATGAACACTCTTATATAGAAATGCAAAGTTGTTTAAAAATTTCAAGTTAATCCATTGATTACTTTTCGAGTTTTGCGGCCACAAACATACGGATATATATATATATATATATTGTTTTATATGATTAATATGAGCTGTAAAGAAAAAACTCAGAAATTTCATTCCATTGTTTAGAATTAGGCGAAAAAGAAGATCAATGTAAGTCCGCCATTTTGTATTTGGCCGTTTATACTAATGGAACAAGATTAAAATTGATGTTAAACACATGCCAATAATTCTCCATGGAATTCATAATATTCAGTTAAAAACTTTTCTTTCACTTGGGGTTTTGTAGTGTAATGTGATTGGTGATGTTTGATGTGTATAGGTAGCTTGTGGCGTGAGCGTCTTAGCGAAAAGGGCTTGTATGTATATACGGTAAAGAGATAGAAGTATTAAGAATAATTAAGAACACACTGGTAGATTAAATGAAATATATTATCTTTAAGAGAAATTAAGTACTTTGAATATCCCAAATAAAACTTATAATAAATTCTTATAACTTGATACTGGTATAGGATACTGGTCTGATGCTTTCACCTTGATTTCTAGCACAAGTCTGTCCTTAAAATATCTCTTCTCTTTGTTTCTTCAATTCCTCCCCTGTGAGGAGAAGGGGTAGTACAATTGCCATAATTGTTCTTGAACCGTACGAGTAACTGGACTTGTATACCTGGTCTTGTCCTTTTGCAAGGGAATGTCAATCTTTTTCTTAATTTTGATTTATTTATAATTTAATATTATTTCAAGTTTCTTGCATCCATCACATTAGCTATTCATTTATTGTCTTAAATTTTTGTAGGTGGCGCACTCCACAAAATATTGAAAGTACTACAACGACGAAAATCTATCAATTCAATCAAAATCTGTTTTCTCCTAACAACGTAAAAAATAAATAAATAAAAAATCATTGTAGCTATTTTTGAGAAAACGCAAAATAGTGAAAAAGCATTCATTCAAATCGTACTTCCGGTTGAGGAATTTTGACTGATTGCTTACTGTCTCATTCCATTGTGATGTCTAAACGGAATATCAAGTTTGAACTTCTGCGACTTTAGTTTTTGAGCTTTGCTCAAACACATACACACACACACAGACCATGATTTGAATCAGGGGATCTCAGAACGGATATTTCCGGTGAAAACTTTCTGAAAGGCAGTAAACTAATTTGATTGAACCAGTACTGGCTACAATCGTCCACAATATCTCCTTGCACAATCTCCACTCGAAAACGTGGAAGATAATCAGCATTGGCATGTTCATTGATGTGTTTATACTCAATGATGTAGTCGAATCCGGATTAAAATATTGCATAATAAAACAATCTAGACTCTGAAACAGCTGGTAAATTCGAATGAGGGTTGAAAATCAGAACTAATCTTCTGTGGTCTGCGTTGAGAACAAATTTCCTTCCATAGAGGCCGGGAAAAATTTCTTGAGAGCCCAGTAGATTCCAGTGGCTTCCTTATCAATTTGGCTGTATTTCAATTCACCAAATTCGAGAAACGAGTGCTATCGGTTTCTCGATTCCATCTTTATACCTATGCGATAAGACTACTCCCAGCCCGATTGGAGAAGCATCCGGATGAGCGATTCATTTGGCTTAAAATAGGTCAAACATTATTGGTAGTGATTAGTGTTTTAACCTTGTTAAAACCAACTTGACAATGATCAGTCCAATCATAGCTTCTCCGTTTCTTAATAACTTATGTAATGAAACAAAGCCAAAGCTAGAGTTTAATAAACAAAAATAATAAAAAGGGGCTAAGATAAGAAGAGATATATTTTTTCTTAATAGGATTATGATTTTCAATACATGTAAGAAAGACCTGTGGTAACATATCCGGACAAGATTGGCAATGAGTACAAAGTTTAATAAACAAAAATAATGAAAAAAAATTAAGTTAAGAATATATATTTTTTTTAATAAGATTATGTATTACAAAACATTGTGCAATAATTAATCTGCTCTGATATCCATAAAATCTATAATTTTAATCATATATTGTGATGATATAATCAATAAGGCAGTGCAATGCTATTGACTATGATGTCATAGGAGTAGGAATAATGTTATTAGTAGTAAGCTATACTGTCTGAAATTCAGTTCCCACTACGTGGTCGGTATGTGCGGTCGTTACAGCAGCAAAAGGAGCGTTGAAGAGGAGGCAAGTAAAACTTTTTTATTATTATTTTTTTTGTGGTGAATATTAGATGCCACTCCACCATATTGTTGTTTTTACTATAATTGAATTTTTCGTGAGTGGGTTGAGGGGGAATAACATTATAGGTAGTTGGTAGGGGAGTTTAGGTAGAAATGTACGTTGAAAACTGAGCTAGCGAGAGGACCATTGTGGCTGGCTGATTATGTTGATGTTCTTCAAGCTTAACAACAGTAGGATCCAATCGCAGTAATACATGTTTTTTTTCATTAAAATACAAATAATTCCTCTCTCATCCAGAGTAGTAACCCAGGGTACTGATGGCGAGGGGTGGAGAAATTAAGAGTAGAAATTTACTTTAAAAACGATAGCTAGCTAGAGGTCTAGTATGGCCGACTGGTTAAGATGATGGACTTCCAACCTAATGATTGTACGATCGAATCCCAGTTAATAATTAAAAGTTTTTTCTCAATAAAGTAAAATAAAAAGTACCCCTCTACTGTTAGAGTGTTAAATTCCGCCATCTTGATGTATGTAAAGTGCGGTGAGCTTTCTGATTGACCTACTCATGTAGGACGGTGGAAAACAAATTGGAATCATTGGTTTGGATGATAGGTTATAAGGAGTGGGAGTGGAAAGAAAATAGTGTCATCGGTTTGGAGGATAGTTTAAGAAGTAGGGGAGGGAGAAAATAAAACCAGCGAATTGGATGCTAGGTTAAGGAGTAGTGGTAGTGGTAAAGAAAATGGGGTCATCGGTTTGGATGCTAAATTAAGGAATGGGGGGAGAAAATAGAGTCTTCGAATGGGTGGGGGTGGAAAGGAAATATAGTCATCGGTTTGGATGCTAGGTTTAGGGG
This sequence comes from Triatoma infestans, assembly GCA_011037195.1. NCBI lineage: Eukaryota > Metazoa > Arthropoda > Insecta > Hemiptera > Reduviidae > Triatoma > Triatoma infestans. The sequence continues at coordinate 137,818 of JAAEAF010001459.1, read as the reverse complement.
AAGGGTAAATTGGGCGTAGCTTAAAAGGTTGTCGAAATCGATGATTAGCCGGTGGGTGTGGCTTAGAGAGGGTTGGGGGTAAATGGGCAGGCCTTGAGACTTGTTCAGATCGATGATTGGTCGGCGGGGAAGTGGTAGAGGAAAGTGGCGTGTACGTGGGAATGAAGAGGAAGGGTGGCCGTTCGTAAGAGTGGGGAATGGCCATTTTGAAAAAAATGTGCGCCAGATCGCCCAAACTTTGCAAGTATGAAACGGAAATAACATATTAAGAAAACATATTTTTCAAGTGATGGATATGTTGAACAAAAATACTGTAGAATGCGCTTGGTTGTGAGGGGGTCTATTCCCAACTTTTGCCCCTCCGCGTTGCTAGTCCAGCGCGCTACCACTGAATTCATCTCCTGCCTTTTTTATTTTTTAATGTTAATAAGTAAAATATGAAATAACAATGCCAAACAACAATGTACTTATGAAATACTATTTATTTATTCTAACTAATATAAAATAGGCCAGTTCGACGTTCTTCGAATCTTCTGCCTTGGTTATACTTCATTTACAAATAATATAATGATACATACTGACAATATAATAGCTGCCCAGTATATTTCAATTTATTTATAATAGGAATATCATTCTTTTTTTCTATGCTACAATCATATTATGTTACAATAAAATCTAATCTGGTTCTGTTTATATGTATTCGTTCGTATTATTTGACATATACAATTTTTTGTTCTTCTGTTTATTTGTTAAAATGTATCCACATTTAAATGTTTTAAAACATTAAATATTTTATATAGATTGACTAGATACATTAATTGCAGTATTGATAATACGATTACCAAGAACAGTATATCATCAGTCAACTCACGTATATGAGGGTCTTCGATGATTTCAAATTTTTCTACATTATTTTCCATGATAGTTTTAGTTTTGAATAATGTTGTACTTCTTTATAATTTTTTATATGTGTACAGTTCAAAAAAAAAATTTCTTTAATTAATTTCTATTTTGTAATAATTTCGGCTTCACATAAACATTCAATTCATAGAGTTCAACAAATAGAAATGCCTTTATCTTTTTTAACAAACTGTTCTTTGTAGTATATAATAACAACACAAAAACGAATATAATAAAATACTATAGAAACATAATTTCAATTTCAATAATTTAAAACATGTTTTAATAAAAATTTAAATAATATTATTAAAATTCATTAAAAATTTAAAATTTGATAATTTATGGATATTTTAATGTTTCTATTTTATTGGAAAAGTCTGTTTTATAAAACTCATAAGATTATTATAATATAGTTAACTGACCTCATCCATTCCAAATGGTTGGCGAAGTGGCACTCTAAAAGGGAAGACTCGATATCAATCAAGTTTTCCAGATAAATGTTTCAAATAAAAATAATATATGTTATCGTGTGGTATGTAAAGTAGTTTTGCAAAATCTACAATTCACATCAACAGATATGTACAATTTTCACAATTTTGTTTTTTATATATAATATATATTTATTTATTTGCATCTATATAATATATATCAGAGACATTTTCCGTGGTAGCCTGCTTCAGTGTAGTGGAATCAATTGTTGTGATTCCTGAGGTATGAAGTTAGACGTCTTGAAGAGGGATTTATTAGGCGGAAGTTAGTTTAGAGATTTCGGAGGGTTATTGCCTGAATTACTAACACTGAATTTATAAAAATAGACTATATTTTTTACAATAATTTGAATGAGCCTAATGGTAACTACAATTAATATGATTTGATAAAAGTAAATAAATAATTTTAAGAGTTAAATAACAAATAATTTAAAATGATTATAATAAATAAACTAATTATGCACAACTATGAAAATAATTGAAACCTTGTATAGGGACGCGCTCGGAACTCAAGTATAACTGCTGCTGTAAAATGATACTGATATAATGATGTGGCTACTCGTAAAATGATGAATGATATAATGATCCCCTCCTCCAGTGGGGCGGTTTATATTAGTCTTTCTCACACACTGTCAAGTGTGTAAGTAAGTTCTCACACTAAGACATCCCTTGTAGCGTGCGACCTTGTGCGCCCTTGGTTAGGTCGGCGACCAGTGATTCAGGTCAGTGGCCAGATTTGGTCGCGCATCGGCGACTTTCAAAGATCAGGTGGCTTCTGTTCAATAGACAGGGCTTTATCGGTGCTTGTCTTTGAGGATCTTTGTATTGAAAAGGCAGCAGCCGGCTGCGGGGCCACTAGTTATAAATTATTCTTTCCTTTTGGTATATTTTGTGAAGGCTTTGACATTGCTATTACAGCGTGATAGAAGAAACCACCAACGCTGGAACTTCCTAGGACTTATTGGCATGTTGGGAGAGAAGGAGATCACGAGGCCAACGACGCTTTAATCGCCGTGGAATATTTTCAGGATGGGATAGTGTGGATAATGATTGGGCGACGGGATTTGGGTGGAATTCTGGGTTTTTGTGGAATTTCTGGAAGTGGGTGTGGATAAAATCATTGACAAATGGAATGTTTAGGTCGTAATGGAGGGTTCGATTAGAAACATAATAGGGTGGATTAATTATTCGACGAAGCACATTGGATTGGCAAGATTGTATTGGTTGTATGCTAGAGGGTTTTGCGGAGCCCCACAATTCTGCTCCATATGTCCATATTGGTCTGAGTAAAGTTTTGTAAAGAGTGAATTTGTTATATACTGTCATGGTGGATTTAGGTCCAAGAAGTCTCCTAATTGACAAAAATAAAATCTTTGAAAATCATTCTTCAAGTAGAAAAACGTGAGGAAATGAACAATCAAGGTTGAACTTCCAGTTTACCGAATATCATTAAATTTAGATATTTAATTCTGATAAATAAAAATAAAAATTCACCTAAACAATAAGTTCAATATTTTTAAATATATTACTAAATAATTAATTACAAAAAAAGAAAAGAAACTTAATACCATCTATATTACTCAGTGCTGTCATAAATATTATTACAGATAAAAAACAACTTTCTCTTACTCCAGTTCTCAAAATAATTATAATTGACAAAAAATATTATATTTAGTGTACCACCAAATTAAATTCATCGAAAACTGAAAAAAAAAAACTGTTCAGTAAAAGCGCATTTCCGATTTACTAATTTTGTTGAAACTTGGAATTTTGGCCATCTATTTATTTCTAATTAATTTTGTTTGGATGCTAGATCGTATAATCAACTATGATAGATACCACTTTAAAGAAAAACATAACCCCACCCCTTCCCTAAAAGTGCCCTTAAATGAATTTTTCCAGAGAAATGTTTTAAATAAAAGTTGTAGATCTTTGTATGCGTAGTTTATATAAGTAGTTTCAAGAAAATCATCGGAGCCATTTTTGGAAAAAATCGCGAAAAAGTGAAAAAAAAAAACCATTTAGTAAAGTGGTAAAGTAAACGCACTTCCGGTTATGCGATTTATTTCAAACTCGGAATTTCAACAATATATTTAATTCTAATTAACATTATTTAGATGAGCGAATTGTCCAATAAACTAAAATAGCATTTTAGATGAAAACCTAACCCCACTCAAAAGTGCCCTTAAAGTTGTAGCTCTTTGTATGTGTAATTGATGTAACAGGTCTGCCATTTTTGAGAAAATCGCAAAAAAGTAAAAACAAACAACTAGTAAAGTGGTACTTTCGGTTGAGGAATTTTGTCAGATAACGTACTGTCAGATACCATGATGATATCTAAACGGAATATCAAGTTTGAACTTTATACGATTTTTCGTTTTTGAGCTATGCTGTTCACATACATACACACACACACACACACACACACACACAAAAACCACTTTTTGGACTCAGGGGACCTTAAAACGGATATTTCCGGTGAAAATTCGATATCGAAAATTTGACACGATTACAATACTTCCTCTTACTAGGAGCAAGAGGAAGTAAAAAAAAAAGAAGATAAAACTCACCAGTTTGTAATGAAATAAAACTATTATTTGGGAACACTTAGTTACATCCTCAAGAACTATTAAACAGAAAATTATTCAAAACTTTCTCCTCTAGCATTAATGCACGCTTTAAATCTCCTTAGCCAATCAACGATTAAATTAAGCAGAACTATCCAGTGGAAAACTAGGAACTGTTTCGCACTAAAGACACTTTAAGGCTGTAATTCAGATGATTGAGGGCTGAGCTTCCTGCGGGCGAATCTGCAGCACTATTAAATTTAGAAACACTTAGTTTTTGCCACTCTTGGATGGACCTAGCCTTGTAGGCAGATGCTGAATCTTGTTGAAATGTGAAATAAGTATTTTAGTAAACAGGCTTTGATAAAAAGCCTTTTTAAAACTAGTATTAAAATATCCTCTTGGTAATTCGTCGCACAAGTTTACATAAAAATGGATTTTTGTTGGTTCCTCCTGATAGTTCTTTCCACAACAAACCATAATAGAACTCGGATATACACTCTTTCAATTATACATCCATTCTTGTGTTCCGTAGAGCTATGTGAAAGTACCAAATATCAAATTAGCGGCTAAATTGTCCACTTCGCTGAAATATTTTTTTCAGAAACCAAATTTGTCGATGAAGACCGTGTGGCCTAACAGAACTTTAGATCGGTCCTATCTAATTTGTTTTATTGAAGATATAAATGTCTGACCTATGATTAGCTGATAAGCGCCCATCCCCAGGTCACTTGTAATCGACATAGATCTCTCTAAGATGCCCGTGTTGAATCAATAAATGCAGTGAGTAACAGAAACATTAATTGAAGTCAACTCTCTACACGGACATGATAACCTTACTCTGACTTTGGATGAAAATCCAGAAACCGATCAGTAATATAACTAATATGGATGCTACGACGATAAAATCCCAGATGGAATCCATCCACATTCTTAACTGAGAAAAAATTCGGGCAAAGAAAATTAAGCAAAATTAAAATAGATAGTTTTAAGTTTCCGTTCCAGGTGGAGAGCCGCGAGGTTGGCGTAGCTGTTAAGCTTGAAAGAAAGGAAGAGAGTGGTAGCGGTAGAGGTAGTGGTAGCGCGCTGGACTAGCAACGCGGAGGTCCCGGGTTCGAATCCAGCTTCTGACCTTAGATTTTCTCTTCCTAGGAGCCTCTACAAATCTCTGTCAGGTGATGAGCAGCTAAAGAACACTGTTCGGAGGCCGGCAGTGCACTGAGAAGGCTTGATGGACACAATGGATCTTTCAGGTCACAGTGCAATAATCCCCTATAACAATTTTTGTTGTGGTGGTTGGCACATTGTCCATTGTGGTGGTTGGCACATCTTAAGATTGTTACTAAGAAGTTACACTTTGGATACCCAAGGATCACCTTGGACATAGTTCATATTCGAAAGGTAAAATTATCTATTTCCAAAATATTTTTAAGAAGATTAGCAAAACATAGAACTGCGCCCTGTTCCATTCACTGAAAGCAACGAAATAAAAAATATAAAAATCCTACTCCTTAGCTAATTGAATATACAGTTCGGGTCTGCAATGCTGGATAACTGGTTTCGACTACAATCAACCAATATGGTGCGTGATATAAACATTTAGTTGAAGTCATCCCTCTACATGGATTGATTAAAAACTTACTCCGACGATGGTTGAAAATCCGAAACCGGTCAGAACCAAAATAATGGAGCATGCTGCGACGACGATAAAAATCACAGATCCTAGCTAATTGTTAACTTTATCGTACAAGGCGCCTAAAGAAAAATAAAATATTTTTCTAATCTACTTTTTACTTTTTCTTACTCCTAATAAGAGGATGTATGGAAATCGTGTCAATTTTTCGATATCGAGTTTTCACCGGAAGTATCCGTTTTGAGGTCCCCTGATTCAAAAAAAGTGGTTTTTAGAAAATGGAGTGTTTTGTGTGTATGGGACTGTGTGTGAACAGCATAGATCAAAAACGAATAATCGTAGAAAGTTCAAACTTGATATTCCGTTCACTTATCACCATGGGATTCGATAGTAGGATATTAATTCCTCAACTGGAAGTACCACTTTACTGAATGTTTTTTTTTTTTTACTTTTTCGCGATTTTCACAAAAATGGCCCCGATGATTTTCTTGAAACTTGTAACATCAACTACACGTACGAAGAGCTACAACTCTAATTTGTAACGCTTCTCCGGGAAAATTCATTTAAGGGTACTTAAAAAGGAGAGAGGTGGGGTTACGGTTTCCTCTAAAGTGCTGTCTGTTACCGTTAATTGTACAAATTTTAACATCTAATAATATTAGACCAAATATGTTGTTGAAATTCCGAGTTTGAAAACAATCGAATGAACGAAAGTGCGTTTTTACTAGGAAGGATTTTCCAGTTTTCTGCTACTTTCATGAAAACGACTCCAAATATTTTATTTAAACTTAGAATGTAAACTACACATATAAAAAGCTACAACTTTTATTTACAACATTTCTTTTGGTTAAGTCATTTCAGGGTATTTTTGTGAGAGGGATGTGGCGTTATGATTTTCCCTAAAGTGTAGTTGATTATACAAATCTACCATCAAAAACAAATAATTAATTAAAAATAAATATTGCCAAAATTCGGAATTTCAAAAAAAAATTAATAAACCGGAAGTGACTCCATAAAAGTCAGTTGCTATTTGGACGTCGACATAGTGACACTGTTTTACGTGCTCTTAGTTATTTTTGATTATAGTTGTGTTTTATGTTTCTTTTTTATTTTGAATTCTATACAGTTTCATTAATTGGGAGTTTATTTTTATCAAGCCATAAATTGTTATTATTTTTATCGAGAGATTTTTGTGAATAAGCACTTTTAATTTGTCTCTCTAGGTCAAATTTTTACTTGAAGTAATCACTTTCTTGTGAATGGGAATCGCATTTGTTTGTTATTTTTAGTGAACTTTAACTTTGTTTCTTTCACTGTTCGTGTTTTTGTTCTGTGCTGTGCGGTGGTGGGAGGTATAGCGCTATCTCTCTCGCACCATTCCCACTGGCTGTGTCACTACACTGCTGAACTGAGTATTTCGGCTAATTTTTTTCATTTTATTTTTCTGTAATAAAACATTTTATTTTTTGTTATACACATCAAGTAATTATGGGAAAAAAAGATAGAAAATTGGAACAATGTTCTGTCATAATTAATAGAATATTGGAGACGGATTTTAAGTTTGACAATGCTATTATGGATCATGTTTCTCTTATGTGTTTGAAGTGTAATACATTAAAGAATATTATTCCAGAAGACGAAATGAGCGGATTTCTATTGTCTTTTGAATTTTTGTTAAATGGCTTTAATGTTACTCTTGAGGAAAATGTAAGCCTTGAATCTAGTCTCTCTTTAAAGGATATAAACATCTCTGGACTTACAAATAAATTGGCGAATCGGGAAAAGCTGTTCTCCGAATCCATTGAAATTCACAACCAACTGGATAGTCAGCTCAGAACTGATATATCAGAATTAGAATTGAATAACTCCCGGCTGAATGAGAAGATAGTTGAACTTGAGACTGAACTTGTGAGAGCCAATGAGCTTATTAATTTACTTCGTTCGGATGTTCATTCTTATTCTAGGAAAAGTTCTTACCAAATTCGTTCATGTCAAACTGATGTTGAAGAAATGTGTGTAAAGGATACTTTTGATAAGGAAATTGTCACGAATATTTCTTCTGAGAATATTAAAGTTGAGAATTTAATTAATTGCAAGTTGCCGGATCATAGCGTTATTATCCTACGTGATGATTATGTAAAACATATTGGTAGAAGTTTAACGAATCGTTTGCCGTCAAATTTTTTAGTTCAAGATCTTATCAAGAAATCAGCAGCACTACCAGTATTACTTAGAGATGCTCTAAATGTAATTCAGTCTTTGGGTAAAAGTGATTATATGGTTATTAGTTCTGGATCAAATAGTGTTGTAGGGGTGCATACTGATACTATTCTGCAATATTTTTTTGAGCTTCTCAACCTCAGTACTTATACGAATTTGGTAATTATGTCTATTCCTTATCACAAGAGATTCAAGCTATTATATAGAAATACAGAGATTTATAATATTAATTGTGCTCTTTATAAGTTATGCACTCTCTATGAAAATACTACTTTTATAGATATAAATGAACTTGGACCGAAATCATTGGTTTCTTTTTAAAAAAATGTAATTCTAAAATATGATTACAAATCATTGAGAGTGGATACTGGTTATAGAATACCAGTGATATGTAATTATTTCAACGATCTCTACAACGGTATCAATGTTAGCAAGGAGGATTTTTTATGGCAACAACCATGCCAGGTGCCACAATTTTGAGAACTGCAGATACGAATAATATCCTGATTAAGTGTACGGATTCCATTAATAACATTAACACGTCTTCTAGGCAAAAAACTGTTAATTTCCTGATTTATTATCAGAACGTTAGAAGCATTAGAAATAAGCTGATTAACTTTTTTAATAATTCTTTGATTGATCAATATGACTTGTTAATTTTTACAGAACCTTGGCTGGACGAAAATTTTACTAATAGTGAAATTTTAAATTCTGAGTTTAATATTTATAGACAAGATAGAAACTTTTCTTTGGCTAATAAGACTAGAGGAGGAGGTGTGCTAGTGGCTGTTAATTCTACGCTGCATTCATTTCGAATTCCCACTGTTAATAACGAACCTTTTGAACAATTGTGGTATTTGTTAGACTTGGCGTGAGCAGTCACATTTTTGGTGCAGTCTATTTCCCGCCTACTTCTCGTTTGGAATCTTATATTTCTTTTCTATCGACTGCGGAAACACTTATTGACTCATACTCTACTGCTTCTGTTCACATTTATGGTGATTTCAATCTTAAAGGTTATCGGAATTTTGTGCTGAGTGGAGATGTCTCGCAGCCAAATATTAATAAATTGAGAGCTTTTTCTGATGGCTGCAATTCGTTGGGTTTGATTCAGTGTAATGATGAACTTAATTGTGATGGTGTTCTTTTGGATTTAGTACTGTCTTCAGTACTCATCACGGTTTCTACAGTTACTGATCCTCTTCTGCCTGTGGATGTGTAACATCCTCCCTTATTAACTGACATTCGATATGAATCTAGTATTAACCACGTAAAGAGGCAATTCTATTTTAACTTTAACAAGGCCAATTACAATGATGTAAATAATTTCTTTTTGTCTGTGAAATGGGACGAAATTTTGAAGTCTGAGGATGTTAATATAAATTTAGGGATCTTCTACAAACTTCTTAATGAAGTTAAATTGCGACATATACCTAAATATACTCTGGGTGAGCATAGCTATCCTGTATGGTTTTCTAAAGAAATAATTCAGCTTTTAAGGAAGAAGAGAAAATTACATAAAGGTATAAGAAATCTCAGACTACTTTTGTTTATGCTGCCTTCTCGGATGTCAGAGCTGAGTGTAAGATTAAAATCAAGGAAGCCTACAGTTCCTTCTGGAAAAGATCTGGCCATTTACTTCAAGTTAATTGCAAGGCCTTTTGGAAATTTATTAAAAATAAGAAGAAAAGAGTTTCTCTATCATCCGTCCTTGCTTTTGAAGGTTCTCCGATAGACAACCAGAGATTGCTGTCTGACAAATTTGCTGATTTCATTCAGTCAGTATTTACAATAAATTCTAACATAAGTTGCAATGAACCTCAATTCTTTTCGTCTACCTCTACGCTCTCCTGCATCCAAGTTTCTGAAACAGAAGTTTTTGAGAAGATTGTTGCACTGAAACTTACTTCTAGTCCTGGACCTGATGGTTTTCCTGCAAAATTTTTTTTTGAGTGCGCCCCGTCGCTAGTAGTACCTATTACATTGCTGTTTAACCTTTCCCTTGCATCTGGTGTTTTTCCTACTCTTTGGAAGTATGTTTATTCGGTTCCTATACCTAAGGTGAATAACCCTCAGAATATTGAAGATTACAGACCGATTTCTATTATGAACGTATTGGCCAAGCTTTTTGAAATTATACTGTTGGAGCTCTTAAGTATATTTAGAGGGGTTATTTCATCGAAACAGCATGGATTCTTAAGTCTACGCTCTACGGTTACAAACTTGGCTTCATTTCTTCATTTTTTAGTAGGTGAAATAGTAATGGTTTCCAGGTTGATGTGGTTTATACTGATTTTAAAAAGGCTTTTGACCGTGTGCCCCACTCCTTGTTGGTGAAGAAACTGGAGTTGCTAGGCTTGTGTGGTCCTATGCTGAAATGGTTTGAAGATTATCTTCGTGATAGAAAATGCCGGGTGGTATCACGAAGATAATCGGAGGTATCACGTTGGTTTGATGTTGTATCTGGTGTACCTCAAGGATCACACCTTGGTCCGTGGCTATTCCTAATTTTTATTAATGACCTTCTACTAAGGATCTCGGATGTTGAGGTACTGGCATTTGCGGATGACTTGAAGTTCTTCCAGAAAGTTGCTTCCCAGTCGGACTGCATTATAATTCAAGACACCCTCCGCATTATTTCTGACTGGTGCTGCAGTAAGGCATGGAGCTAAATGTTAAAAAATGCCAAGTCATTTCTTTTTATCGCAAAAAGACTTGTATATCATATCAGTACCTCATTGATGGCAAACCATTGGAGAGGACTCGTAACGTTAAGGATTTAGGAGTTACTCTGAGTCATGACCTCTCTTTCACTAAACAGTTTGAATATGTTTGCAGGAAAGCATCGAGAGCACTGGGTTTTGTATTAAGGCACACTCGTGATCTTAGAGATCCTAAAGCGGTGCTAACTGTGTACAATGCATACGTCAGAAGCCTTCTTGAGTACGCGTCATTGATTTGGTGTCCTTACACCAAGAAGGATATAGCCAGACTGGAAGCTATACAAAACCGTTTCATCAGCACTTTTAAGAAAAGGTTACCCAGCGGTGCTACTCATTTATGCTCTTTAGAGTCTAGAAGACGAAATGCTGGGCTTTTATTCTTGAAGAAGCTCTTGAATGGCGAAATTGATTGCATGGAGCTGCTTACTGCCATTCCTTTTCATGTGCCACCTCGCTTGCGCAGTACTTCGCATTTCGTGGTCTCTGCCTTTAAGACTACTGCGCTGTTCAATGCTGACATCATTTGTAGATTATGCAGGTCATGGAATGAGTATATTCCTGGTGATGTGGGTTTTCAAATGGCATCTGGACTTTTTAAAAAAACATTTTTGCATTACATGAAGTGTTAATATGAGCATGTATTATTTTACTTTTAATTGTATGTATGTAATGACTTCAACCATAAGGCTTACGCCGTTTGTTGATAAAATATAATAAATAAATAAATAAATAAAAACACCGACGAATTTTTTAAATTTGGAATACTAACTATGAAGTTTGTCAATTATAATTTTGAAAACAGGAGTAAGAGAAAGCTGTATGTGTGTGTTACACACCAGATTTTTTTTTTTAACTAATTTGTGTTAATTAATCTTCATTTGCTAAAAATTTGCCGCCCAATTGCAGCGCAGCCCTTTATACCCTCGGGTTGCAGCGTTTCCTACATATAACATATTAACCACTATTATTTCGTCATTGTTACAATATAAATCTTTTTGTAGACTGATAATGTCAAAACTTCTAGAGAAAAATAAAATAAAAACTAAGAATTTAAAAGTTCACCCGCACTAATCCCAACTTGATTAATTAAGTTGAATGTATTCACTTTCATTTTTATTTTTTTTTTATTTTTATAAATCTCCACTTCTTTAATGAACGCGGGCAAAATTTAAGGGTGAGACTTTAGAAAGAAAATTTTAAGCGTAGCGAATGCAGATTTCGGGAGCGGGCATGTAATTAAAAAATCTAAAATCAGAATTATGAAAACATTTTCTGCCTTCCATTGTTTTTGAAACTTAATTTAAAAGATAGAAATACAAAACTCTTTCAATTAAAATAACAAGAAATAAATATATTTTAACGAAATATTTGTATTGAACAAGTGGGAGAAACTCTAGTGTCATTTTCGCTGAAATATTTTAATAAAGATGTTTCCTTCACTGTAATTGTAATTATTTACGTTAAAAGGACAGAGCTGATAAGAGTTAAGAGAAATTGTCTCAGCCATTCAATCTTATTTCTCACGCGCTTTAATTTTCTCTTGCATTTTCACACGCTGCCTATCGTTGGTTTTGCTATAATCTACACACCGACATTGCCTTTTGTTCTTAACCATAAAACTGTAACTTCACTTGTTTCTCTGTTAGTGCTCATTGGCCTTATCAATCAAGAGATCCAGCAGTTTACGTGCCTATCCTAGACGCCTTAAAGCATATAAGATAAAATTTGACAAGAACATTAAGATAAAATAACAAGTCTGTGTACACAACTTTCTACTAAGATACACTATTTTATGTCTAAATAGTGCAGAGTTATAACCGTTTCAAGATTTACTACTATCCCACTGTCGTATTATTCCATCTTACCAAAAAGTGTGTTTATGTATTAGAATGTTTATTGAAACAAGAAATAAAAATTGAATGAAATAAAATGATGATGAGCGAACGCCCGAAACCGGTCGATGACCACAAAATGAAGCAAGCTATCATGGAGAATATTTCTGATGCTTTCTACTTCTGCGGACACAACTATAATAAATTAAAATGTTATTGATGGTAAAAGTATTGTACAGCTTGCGAAGATTCAAGCTGTATGATTTGATACGTTCCGTCTATTGGCCAAAATCTTCGTAATCAAGCCCTTATTGAGAAAATTTGCCACACAAATGTTGTACTCAATGCCAGCGGCAGCAAGCTCTGCCATCACGCATCTAGGATAAAAACTCGGAAATCTGAGGATAGATTAAGACGCAAGGTGACACCTTGGAGGGTAGACATTGAAGTGTTATATCAACAAAAAAACAGGCAGTGATGCATTTAAGAGCTTTACAGTAAGTCTACAAAACAACTCTCAAAGAGTTATTCAATTTGCTTATAACAAACAATCAACCCACTTTCTGTTGAAGCACCTTTGTAGGCCACAGAGTTTTCACCAAGAAAATTAGAATACTCACGCCACTCAAGTGTATAGTAGCAGGTTGATGTTTGTATGTTTGTGGGTGGTGTGTTTGTGTTATGCTGTTTGGGGGTAGCGTATGCACAAGCGTTTTAATGTGTGTGGTTGTGAATATTTTATTATTTTTTTTTTTTATTGTCTGTAGGGAGGAACCAAGCCCTATGCTATCCAAAGCCCTTCTGGGTCTATATAGCTACTCCAAAGTTCGGAGCCTTCTCAGTGCACTGCCGGCCTCCGGACAGTGTTCTCTCGTTACTGTCCATCACCGGAGGCTCCTAAGAGCAAAAAAATTCAAGGGCAGCAGCTGGACTTGAATCCGGGACCGCCGCATTCCGGGACCACTGAGCTAATCCTTTTCCTCGTGTTAGTTAGAGAGATGTTTTAGAAATAGATAATAGACAACTTGTTTACAATAAATATATTGACTAAAACTGACTTTATTTACTCTACAAAATTACAATTTACAAGTTAATTCTTACACTTGAACTCATCTGACATATGGAAGTAGGGATAGATTTAGGACATAAACCAAAAAAATTCTGTAACGTTTTGTTTTATTTGTTTCTCGTTCATATAAAAATATAAATATACAAATATGGCGTTTAAAATCATGTTATTTTATACCCCATTTTGTTTCGGACACGTTGTTCCGATTCCCGAGACGCCTAAGGGACAGATTCCCAACAGAACTGTTCCTGATTGACGGTTTATTTTCAGCCACTCTTTTCTACGATTTCATTGGATAAACAAATTCATAAGCTTTCACTTCATCCATAAACCACCAAAAAAAAAAAAAAATTATTATTTTTTTGTAAATGCAAAGCCTCCGCATCTATCCGATCATCGTGCATAATAATCGAAGGCTTTTAGGTTTGGGAAGAAGTCAGAAACTAAAATTTCAATATGTATGTACACATTAGTTTCAATATCGTTTTACATAAAAATATTTCCTTTTTTTTTTAGTCTATTTAATTATTTGTTTTTGAGTCAATAATATATTGTTTGGGATATGAAAGTAGTAATACTCTAAATTTCTTGTCTTTTTTCTGTTATGATGGTCTTTAAATACGTTAAATGGAATTGAATAATTTAATTGAATAGGTGAATAAGCAAGGCGTTATGTGTTGAACCGAAACACGTGATCGATATTAGTAAAAATAAAAGTATTTATTAACTACTTTCATGTTTTTGTTAAACCAACAGTAGAGAAGTATATTTACATGTTTGTGGTAACGATACACCATTTGGGAAATAAAATACAAAAAACACCATAAATTTCCATAGCCTTAATCTATATTTATATAATGAACGCACAATATATATTACAGCACCGATGCACTCTATATATAATATCCGGCTGCGACAAAAAAAAAGAAAAACAGAAAAAGAAAACAAAAAATATCGACTCGACCACAAAGCGTGAACAAATCATCAGTTATTGGGAACGCTCGTGTTCTCTTCCCCTTCTCTTTGATGCTAGTATTGTAGAGAATGGTGGCATGTCTACAGGCGGTGCGGAAATGTATAGTGGTGAGTTTGGATACGTAAACCATTAGTCGCACGTGAGCCAGTAGCTTTAATCGCGCCACAACCTTTTTATGTTTTTTAACAAGCGTTTGTTCACAATAGTAGACGATTCAAACAGAAAATTAGCTTAATCTAGTTTTGCACAATCCATGACCTGATATGTATATATATATCTGCTTTTGTTGTTTTGTATACTTATTTATCATTTTCCTTTTATATGAAAAAAACAATTCTGTAAATCATGATTCAATTATTTACGATAATATTTTATTTATAATATATACTTCGTGCTTACCACCAAAAGAATTATTCCTCTAAGTTTTTCAAAAGAAATGTGCTTCCAATATTCTTGGAAAATTGGAACATTTTATAATCTTAAACCATCTGAGATTTTTTGTAAGCAGATAGCTGCTTCCAGTACACTTCAAGTATAATGCTGAAATAATCTTTTGCACTTTCTTTTCTAAAAAGATTTTACTTCCTGTAAATTCCATCTAATATTCTTATAAAAGAACGAAATTGGGTAATAAATTAGGAAACAAATCTGTCAATTTCTATCAGGATTTTCTTCTTTTTTTTGTTTGGAAAAATGCAGCCGTTATTTGTCAGGTTTGTCCCTTTTTAAAACTTCATAGTTTAAAGTTGGAGCTCTTAAGATATTTGTTTGATTCACTTGCCGAACGAGGTTCCCTTGAAATCCGGAAATGTCCTTCTATTATATTGAATGGAGCCAGGTATCATTTTTTAAAAACTTTTGCAATTGCGGCGCCGTTTTCGCCTTTGATGCGAGAAATAAGATTCGACTTATTTGGGGCAAAAATACAGTGAATGAACCAGCATCATGAGAAAAAGAGGCGGCTGGGGAAATGGAGTCATTAATAGAAAAACAATAGCGCAAGCCAGTACAAAAAGTTGAACAACGACATTCTAAAGGGCCTTGACTCTTCAGTGGCTGATGCGTTAATCGTAGAAAACTGAAATAAATTCAGTTAAAACCAACTTCCGGCCAACCGATTTTTCTTCCGTATCAGAATTTTGACAATATATTTAATTCTTCTGCTTCTTCATCCACATTTGTCGCCGTGCCATCCAGAACAGTCTGGCCCACCTTTGCAAACTGTTATCTTGGTCATTGGCTTCCAGGCCGCTGCAGCTAAAGAGATGTTCGGCCGTCCTTCGCCTTCCATACATAGGGGGCATAGAGGGGAGTCAGTCAACAAGACCAAGGTGGTGCAGATGGCTCTGGAGGAAGTCGTGGCCGGTAGCCATCCAGAAGGTGGTATATTTAATTCTAATTAATATTATTGTTTGATATCCCCTTTTAGATTGCTGCCAACTACGAGTCTTGTAATCCAGTCTATAACAGTAAACATTTTATGGATGATTTTGGCACCTAAATGAATTGAGAGTTCTAATAATTGGTTCTGGGATGCTTCTATTGCTAAGTAATCCGCATATTCATTATCTTCACTCTAAATAAAACATTCACTGGATTGCATATTTTATATGCCTTTTCAGTTGTATTCTATTATAAATGTATTTCCCACTTACTTCAGTTCGATTATTATTTCTAATCAATTCCTGTTTAAATTTTGTGTTTAATGTTGTTTCTGTGGATGTATAAAACTTGTGATTTATATATATTAAACTTTATTTTACCGTTTTTTGCCCATTTAGAAATTTCAAAAAGAACATTATTTACGATTGTTTTTGTAAAAGTACGTTATTTTATACTTAAGTTAACATTGAATAATTATCTGCGAAAGCTAATGAATTACAGTTTAATAGATGTTTAAATTTTAGAAAGGAATCATAGAGCACTGCCCACAGTCCTTTTCCATAGAGTCCTGAGCCGAGAGAGCCCTGAGGACACCCTTTTGTTACAAAGGGTTGCAACTGTGTGTATGAAACGTTATTTGCTAAGATTTCAGCTTTCCTGTTGTTAGTAAAGTAATTCTGTATCATCATGAATATTTCCTGGTACAAATTAAATTTTCTTAAACGACATGATTTTGAACTTTATTGAATGGATTGCAATTTTTGGCAGTTTTCTCAAAAACTACTCCAACGATTCTCTCCGTAAACTTGGTATATCGATTTACATATACAAAGAGCTAAAACTTGAATTTATAAAATTTCACCGGTAAAATTAATTTAAAGGGTTTTTCATCTAACGTATTATTTAGTTATTTAAATTTTCTACAATTTTGTCCATAAAAATATCGTCGGATTTCATAAATACGATGATCAATCATTTTTGTTGGGATTTTTTTTTCTCCAGGCAAATCCATTTAAAGAAGTTTAAGGGGAGGTTACGATTTAGTCAAAAATGTCATTTTATTAGGTTTGTTTCTCAAATTGATACAAAATTGAAGACAAGTGAGCATATAATACAAATTGTAACTTTGAAGAAAGTTTGTCAATTACGACTCTATTAACTGCGAGTAAGAGAGAGAGAGAGAGCCTTGAGATTTTCTTTCCTTCAAGAGATTATTTCGAATTTATTTACATAGAATACATTTTTTTATCCAATAGAAACTTTATGTTTATTATCTAACATTTGGGTAATATTTTAGTTTTACTTAACTATTGAAGTTTAATGTCTCCTAATTTCTCTCAGTTTAATATTATAAAGTCCTCACGCGTTTTGGTTTAGTGGCTAGCCTTCGTGCGAGAATTCAGGGTTCGATTTCCATGAGGGCAAAGTCAGTGTTGACTCAGCATCGTGATAAAAAGTGGCAAGCTATAGTTAGTAGCGTTCTAGGTAGCAAAAGCCGGAACTAAAGGCGGCGTGGGATCTGTGGCTTACTTACCACACACCTCCCTATTCAAATCGCTGTCTGGCAAGCCTTGGCCCTTCATGGGCTGTGGCGCCATAGGGTTTTAAAGTTAAAAATTGTTTATTGAATTATGTTCTCGACAATAGAGTTCAGATTTGATTTGACATTTTAACTGTAAGTTTTACTTTGTTTATTATTTTGTTTGATTTGCTTTTATTATTTTTTATTTTTAGAAAATATGTTCCTACTCCTTGCGATGGAAATATCTTACTAAGAAGCAACAAAGTTTCCTCCAGAATCTTCCTCTATTCAATTTAAACATTGGAATCAGAGGCTGTTGTACATTCAGTATCTAATATGCACGGTTGATTTTGATAATACTCTACACATTACTCGCTCACACCCTCTATATCACAGTCTATCTGCAATACCTAATTATTAGTCATATATATAATGATATAATTAACTAAATTGTATTCCAGTTGAATCAACATGGCATTACTGAATAACTAATCCCATATTATCTCTATAATTATGTACATATTATTATGTACTTACCAGAATTACACACACATACATATAGTTATCAATTATTATATTCAATGAATAGAATTATATTTATATAGAATTATATGTTATATAATATATTTATAATTATTTTTATTATTATTATTATAATTATTACAATATATTTATAATTATATTTGTATAGAATTATATAATAATATATATATATACAGGGTGACCAGAGTTATATGCTCCACCCACTTTTTTTTTAAACGGCGGGAAATTTCGAAAAAATAGAAAACACGTATTTAATCATTTTTAGTCTAGTTTATTTTCAGTGATTGATCCATTTTTTTATACCCCAATATCCCGAGATACAGCATCCAACTTTTTTTTTTCAAATGGAACATTATATTTTTTTTTGCATATTTTTATAGTAATTGAGCCTCTAAAAAAATTAAAAAAAAAAAAATTAAAATCGGTTAGGTTTTCAAAAGTTATGGTAATTTAAAATATGAAAAACAAATTTCAGTTTAATGTCAAAATTACCTTATTTTTTTCTTTAAAGAAGCTCTTCAAACTGGGCACCATCAACGGATAGGCAAGCCAAAGCTCTGGACTCCCACGCTCTGTTTGTAGCAGCACTTAGTGGCAAAGTCAACATCTAGGCAGGCTAGAGTTATTCGACGTTCCATATCTTCGACTGAAGCCACGGGATTAAGGTTACTGTACACTTTATTTTTTAGATATACAAAAAATAGTCCATTGGGGTTAAGTCCGGAGGTCGAGGTGGCCATTGGATCGGACCATGAATTCCTAACTACTTTTCGTGGAAATTTCTGTCTAGGTAACGTCGAACAACTCTCGCATTATGTGCCGGGCAACCATCTTGTTGAAAATACATATCTAACCGACGTTTTAGAGGAACATCTTCAAGCAAAACTGGCAAATGTCTCTTAAAAAAGTTAGATACCTTTCACCAGTTAAGTTCCCTCTGTAGAAGTATGGGCCGATTAGTTGGTTCCTCAAACTCCACACCAAACGTTTGTAGAAAAAATAACCTGATGGCGTGTGGCGAAGGTAACTTGTGGATTTTCTTCTGCCCATATTCTAAAGTTCCAACGATTAAGAAGGCCATTGTTGGTAAACTTTGATTCATCAGTCCATAAAATTGTGCATTTTTTGTGGGGATATTTAAAAAATAAAGGTACAGTAACCTTAATCCCATGACTTCAGTTGAAGATATGGAACGTCGAATAACTCTAGCCTGCCTAGATGTTGACTTTGCCACCTAAGTGCTGCTACAAACAGAGCGTGGGAGTCCAGAGCTTTGGCTTGCCTATCCGTTGATGGTGCCCAGTTTGAAGAGCTTCTTAAAGAAAAAATAAGGTAATTTTGACATTAAACTGAAATTTGTTTTTCATACTTTAAATTGCCATAACTTTTGAAAAACCTAACCGATTTTAAATTTTTTTTTTTTTGAGGCTCAATTACTATAAAAATATGCAAAAAAAAATATAATGTTCCATTTGAAAAAAAAAAGTTGGATGCTGTATCTCGGGATATTGGGGTATAAAAAAATGGTTCAATCACTGAAAATAAACTAGACTAAAAATGATTAAATACGTGTTTTCTATTTTTTCGAAATTTCCCGCCGTTTAAAAAAAAAGTGGGTGGAGCATATAACTCTGGTCACCCTGTATATATATATATATATATATATATGGCATTTTTCAGTAATTTAAACAAATGTTATTAGTTTTGTTAATATTTATATATTTTTGTTTTTATTTGCACAGAAGGGTAATTAATTTCTATGTAGAATATTCAACTAATTTTATTTTATTCAAACGTAAGCAAGCTTTAGGCTCGTTAGGTTTTGCAGCTCAGCTGATAACAAACTTACTACTTACCATATTTACCATAAAGCAAATACGAAAGCATACCTTGATACTGCGCTTAAATGTAGCATTCTTGACTTTTTTTGAATACTGAAGCCACACTTATTGGGATCTAATAGTACACTTTTGTTGGTTCTTCATAAATAAATAAAAGGCATCAAATAAAGAATAACTGCAGTGTATTTTCAGTCCAGTAGATAAATTCATCAGGTACATAACCTAGTTAGCGGAAATCAGAAACACTGCAGGAACCCCGGTGAGTGTCCATAGCGGGTCTTGCTAGAATGCAAGGGTACCTGTATTGTATACTGAGACACAAATAAGAAATGGTGAAGTGTATATACTTGCCTAGGAATGTTACAGCCTCTCACACACTTCATTAAATAGGAAACTGTTGTCTGTGGTGGATAGATTACGTCCAACCGGTACATATGATTTGGGTAGATAGTCAAGAGACACCTACCTTAAGGTAAAGTAAAAGTTTAGTATTACATATAAGTTTTAAACTGATGCTAAAGGCGTTAATAGAATACAGTAAGTTACCTTTGTGGGAGATTTCATATATTGCCCAAGTGGCATCTGCCAGCTTATAATAACTAAAATTAAATAGTGAGTTATAGATATAAAGGAAGGGAAAGTTAGGAAAATTATCTTTACTCACAGATGGCTGTAAGAAATTAATATAAGCAATGTGCATCCACCAGGTTTGACGCTGCCTGAGGTTGGTTGATTTAATTGTCACCACAACTGTTAGGGCCTTTAATAGGCAACAAATGAATGAATTAAATGATAAATTGTATCAAAAAATGAGGCTGTAACTGACTGTAAAACCCAGGATACAAACATAACACTTCTTTTACTACATGTCACACTTAAACGATGAAAGAAACAAAAACATCTAAATTAAGCACCGTTACAACGGTTTAACAATTCAACAGGACAGTGAAAAGTAATTTTTAATGATGAGAAATAATGGCATAATGGTGTCTCTCTGGGCGTCTTTCTAGTAGTCTCTCTGTAGAAGTAGTTATGCGCTGTCCACGCGAAGAGAACTAATAATTATCCCCGCTGCCTGGGAAGTGGCGGGACCTAGAAGTAGGCGGTCAAAATAGCCAGGAACGAGTTACGTATTTCGACTGCACAACAAGATATCTTAAAACCCCAGAAATACGTGACAATAACCATAGTCTCAAAAAGATAATTGTTCACTGGGTTAGCCATTAAAATTATCATTCTTAAATTCTTTGCCAATATTTTTTACTGAGAAAAAAATAAATAAAAATAAATAAAAATTCAATTCAAAATTTATTTATTGCTTTTAAAATTACAATAATTTTAATAGCAAAAGTTCAGTGAACAAAACAATAATAAAATAAAGACATTCTTTTCTTCATGAATTGAAATCAAAATAAACATTTACCTGTTTACATTTATATAATATAATATTATAAATTTTTTTTTTTTGTTTAAATTATTGTATTTACTACAATTATTGAAAATTCCATTTCTGAATTTATGCTTACATCTTACTGTATGATTTGTTTATAGCAACGCTAATTTATATAAAGGAACGTAAATAAATCTCCGTAAAAATCAAAGTATCTTCCTATTTAGTTGATACTATACACATAAATGTTAATACATAATATATAAATAATTTAATTTATTCATTATTTTATTTTATATATATTTTTTTTTTACGTTTTTTTTATTTTATTTGGTATTGGCATTAGTATATGCCCATAGCCACTGATTTAAATTATATCTTATCATCAAACATTTTTTTATATAATTATACACATTTCTAATATGGTATAGATTGGTACAATTTAAGATATTTTCTAACATATCAAATTCTATTTGGCTATTTATCGATATAAATTTGCTGAAATATTTGAGACTCTATATGTATCAAAGGTCTTACATCTTAACAAAAAGTGTAACTTACGGACTTAACCCCAATGGACTATTTTTTGTATATCTAAAAAATAAATGTACAGTAACCTTAATCCCATGACTTCAGTCGAAGATATGGAACGTCGAATAACTCTAGCCTGCCTAGATGTTGACTTTGCCACCTAAGTGCTGCTACAAACAGAGCGTGGGAGTCCAGAGCTTTGGCTTGCCTATCCGTTGATGGTGCCCAGTTTGAAGAGCTTCTTAAAGAAAAAATAAGGTAATTTTGACATTAAACTGAAATTTGTTTTTCATATTTTAAATTACCATAACTTTTGAAAAACCTAACCGATTTTAAATTTTTTTTTTTTTTTTTTTTAGAGGCTCAATTACTATAAAAATATGCAAAAAAAAATATAATGTTCCATTTGAAAAAAAAAAGTTGGATGCTGTATCTCGGGATATTGGGGTATAAAAAAATGGTTCAATCACTGAAAATAAACTAGACTAAAAATGATTAAATACGTGTTTTCTATTTTTTCGAAATTTCCCGCCGTTTAAAAAAAAAGTGGGTGGAGCATATAACTCTGGTCACCCTGTATATATATATATATATATATATGGCATTTTTCAGTAATTTAAACAAATGTTATTAGTTTTGTTAATATTTATATATTTTTGTTTTTATTTGCACAGAAGGGTAATTAATTTCTATGTAGAATATTCAACTAATTTTATTTTATTCAAACGTAAGCAAGCTTTAGGCTCGTTAGGTTTTGCAGCTCAGCTGATAACAAACTTACTACTTACCATATTTACCATAAAGCAAATACGAAAGCATACCTTGATACTGCGCTTAAATGTAGCATTCTTGACTTTTTTTGAATACTGAAGCCACACTTATTGGGATCTAATAGTACACTTTTGTTGGTTCTTCATAAATAAATAAAAGGCATCAAATAAAGAATAACTGCAGTGTATTTTCAGTCCTGTAGATAAATTCATCAGGTACATAACCTAGTTAGCGGAAATCAGAAACACTGCAGGAACCCCGGTGAGTGTCCATAGCGGGTCTTGCTAGAATGCAAGGGTACCTGTATTGTATACTGAGACACAAATAAGAAATGGTGAAGTGTATATACTTGCCTAGGAATGTTACAGCCTCTCACACACTTCATTAAATAGGAAACTGTTGTCTGTGGTGGATAGATTACGTCCAACCGGTACATATGATTTGGGTAGATAGTCAAGAGACACCTACCTTAAGGTAAAGTAAAAGTTTAGTATTACATATAAGTTTTAAACTGATGCTAAAGGCGTTAATAGAATACAGTAAGTTACCTTTGTGGGAGATTTCATATATTGCCCAAGTGGCATCTGCCAGCTTATAATAACTAAAATTAAATAGTGAGTTATAGATATAAAGGAAGGGAAAGTTAGGAAAATTATCTTTACTCACAGATGGCTGTAAGAAATTAATATAAGCAATGTGCATCCACCAGGTTTGACGCTGCCTGAGGTTGGTTGATTTAATTGTCACCACAACTGTTAGGGCCTTTAATAGGCAACAAATGAATGAATTAAATGATAAATTGTATCAAAAAATGAGGCTGTAACTGACTGTAAAACCCAGGATACAAACATAACACTTCTTTTACTACATGTCACACTTAAACGATGAAAGAAACAAAAACATCTAAATTAAGCACCGTTACAACGGTTTAACAATTCAACAGGACAGTGAAAAGTAATTTTTAATGATGAGAAATAATGGCATAATGGTGTCTCTCTGGGCGTCTTTCTAGTAGTCTCTCTGTAGAAGTAGTTATGCGCTGTCCACGCGAAGAGAACTAATAATTATCCCCGCTGCCTGGGAAGTGGCGGGACCTAGAAGTAGGCGGTCAAAATAGCCAGGAACGAGTTACGTATTTCGACTGCACAACAAGATATCTTAAAACCCCAGAAATACGTGACAATAACCATAGTCTCAAAAAGATAATTGTTCACTGGGTTAGCCATTAAAATTATCATTCTTAAATTCTTTGCCAATATTTTTTACTGAGAAAAAAATAAATAAAAATAAATAAAAATTCAATTCAAAATTTATTTATTGCTTTTAAAATTACAATAATTTTAATAGCAAAAGTTCAGTGAACAAAACAATAATAAAATAAAGACATTCTTTTCTTCATGAATTGAAATCAAAATAAACATTTACCTGTTTACATTTATATAATATAATATTATAAATTTTTTTTTTTTGTTTAAATTATTGTATTTACTACAATTATTGAAAATTCCATTTCTGAATTTATGCTTACATCTTACTGTATGATTTGTTTATAGCAACGCTAATTTATATAAAGGAACGTAAATAAATCTCCGTAAAAATCAAAGTATCTTCCTATTTAGTTGATACTATACACATAAATGTTAATACATAATATATAAATAATTTAATTTATTCATTATTTTATTTTATATATATTTTTTTTTTACGTTTTTTTTATTTTATTTGGTATTGGCATTAGTATATGCCCATAGCCACTGATTTAAATTATATCTTATCATCAAACATTTTTTTATATAATTATACACATTTCTAATATGGTATAGATTGGTACAATTTAAGATATTTTCTAACATATCAAATTCTATTTGGCTATTTATCGATATAAATTTGCTGAAATATTTGAGACTCTATATGTATCAAAGGTCTTACATCTTAACAAAAAGTGTAACTTACGGACTTAACCCCAATGGACTATTTTTTGTATATCTAAAAAATAAATGTACAGTAACCTTAATCCCATGACTTCAGTCGAAGATATGGAACGTCGAATAACTCTAGCCTGCCTAGATGTTGACTTTGCCACCTAAGTGCTGCTACAAACAGAGCGTGGGAGTCCAGAGCTTTGGCTTGCCTATCCGTTGATGGTGCCCAGTTTGAAGAGCTTCTTAAAGAAAAAATAAGGTAATTTTGACATTAAACTGAAATTTGTTTTTCATATTTTAAATTGCCATAACTTTTGAAAAACCTAACCGATTTTAAAAATTTTTTTTTTTTTTTTTAGAGGCTCAATTACTATAAAAATATGCAAAAAAAAATATAATGTTCCATTTGAAAAAAAAAGTTGGATGCTGTATCTCGGGATATTGGGGTATAAAAAAATGGTTCAATCACTGAAAATAAACTAGACTAAAAATGATTAAATACGTGTTTTCTATTTTTTCGAAATTTCCCGCCGTTTAAAAAAAAAGTGGGTGGAGCATATAACTCTGGTCACCCTGTATATATATATATATATATATATGGCATTTTTCAGTAATTTAAACAAATGTTATTAGTTTTGTTAATATTTATATATTTTTGTTTTTATTTGCACAGAAGGGTAATTAATTTCTATGTAGAATATTCAACTAATTTTATTTTATTCAAACGTAAGCAAGCTTTAGGCTCGTTAGGTTTTGCAGCTCAGCTGATAACAAACTTACTACTTACCATATTTACCATAAAGCAAATACGAAAGCATACCTTGATACTGCGCTTAAATGTAGCATTCTTGACTTTTTTTGAATACTGAAGCCACACTTATTGGGATCTAATAGTACACTTTTGTTGGTTCTTCATAAATAAATAAAAGGCATCAAATAAAGAATAACTGCAGTGTATTTTCAGTCCTGTAGATAAATTCATCAGGTACATAACCTAGTTAGCGGAAATCAGAAACACTGCAGGAACCCCGGTGAGTGTCCATAGCGGGTCTTGCTAGAATGCAAGGGTACCTGTATTGTATACTGAGACACAAATAAGAAATGGTGAAGTGTATATACTTGCCTAGGAATGTTACAGCCTCTCACACACTTCATTAAATAGGAAACTGTTGTCTGTGGTGGATAGATTACGTCCAACCGGTACATATGATTTGGGTAGATAGTCAAGAGACACCTACCTTAAGGTAAAGTAAAAGTTTAGTATTACATATAAGTTTTAAACTGATGCTAAAGGCGTTAATAGAATACAGTAAGTTACCTTTGTGGGAGATTTCATATATTGCCCAAGTGGCATCTGCCAGCTTATAATAACTAAAATTAAATAGTGAGTTATAGATATAAAGGAAGGGAAAGTTAGGAAAATTATCTTTACTCACAGATGGCTGTAAGAAATTAATATAAGCAATGTGCATCCACCAGGTTTGACGCTGCCTGAGGTTGGTTGATTTAATTGTCACCACAACTGTTAGGGCCTTTAATAGGCAACAAATGAATGAATTAAATGATAAATTGTATCAAAAAATGAGGCTGTAACTGACTGTAAAACCCAGGATACAAACATAACACTTCTTTTACTACATGTCACACTTAAACGATGAAAGAAACAAAAACATCTAAATTAAGCACCGTTACAACGGTTTAACAATTCAACAGGACAGTGAAAAGTAATTTTTAATGATGAGAAATAATGGCATAATGGTGTCTCTCTGGGCGTCTTTCTAGTAGTCTCTCTGTAGAAGTAGTTATGCGCTGTCCACGCGAAGAGAACTAATAATTATCCCCGCTGCCTGGGAAGTGGCGGGACCTAGAAGTAGGCGGTCAAAATAGCCAGGAACGAGTTACGTATTTCGACTGCACAACAAGATATCTTAAAACCCCAGAAATACGTGACAATAACCATAGTCTCAAAAAGATAATTGTTCACTGGGTTAGCCATTAAAATTATCATTCTTAAATTCTTTGCCAATATTTTTTACTGAGAAAAAAATAAATAAAAATAAATAAAAATTCAATTCAAAATTTATTTATTGCTTTTAAAATTACAATAATTTTAATAGCAAAAGTTCAGTGAACAAAACAATAATAAAATAAAGACATTCTTTTCTTCATGAATTGAAATCAAAATAAACATTTACCTGTTTACATTTATATAATATAATATTATAAATTTTTTTTTTTTGTTTAAATTATTGTATTTACTACAATTATTGAAAATTCCATTTCTGAATTTATGCTTACATCTTACTGTATGATTTGTTTATAGCAACGCTAATTTATATAAAGGAACGTAAATAAATCTCCGTAAAAATCAAAGTATCTTCCTATTTAGTTGATACTATACACATAAATGTTAATACATAATATATAAATAATTTAATTTATTCATTATTTTATTTTATATATATTTTTTTTTTACGTTTTTTTTATTTTATTTGGTATTGGCATTAGTATATGCCCATAGCCACTGATTTAAATTATATCTTATCATCAAACATTTTTTTATATAATTATACACATTTCTAATATGGTATAGATTGGTACAATTTAAGATATTTTCTAACATATCAAATTCTATTTGGCTATTTATCGATATAAATTTGCTGAAATATTTGAGACTCTATATGTATCAAAGGTCTTACATCTTAACAAAAAGTGTAACTTACGGACTTAACCCCAATGGACTATTTTTTGTATATCTAAAAAATAAATGTACAGTAACCTTAATCCCATGACTTCAGTCGAAGATATGGAACGTCGAATAACTCTAGCCTGCCTAGATGTTGACTTTGCCACCTAAGTGCTGCTACAAACAGAGCGTGGGAGTCCAGAGCTTTGGCTTGCCTATCCGTTGATGGTGCCCAGTTTGAAGAGCTTCTTAAAGAAAAAATAAGGTAATTTTGACATTAAACTGAAATTTGTTTTTCATATTTTAAATTACCATAACTTTTGAAAAACCTAACCGATTTTAAATTTTTTTTTTTTTTTTTTTTAGAGGCTCAATTACTATAAAAATATGCAAAAAAAAATATAATGTTCCATTTGAAAAAAAAAAGTTGGATGCTGTATCTCGGGATATTGGGGTATAAAAAAATGGTTCAATCACTGAAAATAAACTAGACTAAAAATGATTAAATACGTGTTTTCTATTTTTTCGAAATTTCCCGCCGTTTAAAAAAAAAGTGGGTGGAGCATATAACTCTGGTCACCCTGTATATATATATATATATATATATATGGCATTTTTCAGTAATTTAAACAAATGTTATTAGTTTTGTTAATATTTATATATTTTTGTTTTTATTTGCACAGAAGGGTAATTAATTTCTATGTAGAATATTCAACTAATTTTATTTTATTCAAACGTAAGCAAGCTTTAGGCTCGTTAGGTTTTGCAGCTCAGCTGATAACAAACTTACTACTTACCATATTTACCATAAAGCAAATACGAAAGCATACCTTGATACTGCGCTTAAATGTAGCATTCTTGACTTTTTTTGAATACTGAAGCCACACTTATTGGGATCTAATAGTACACTTTTGTTGGTTCTTCATAAATAAATAAAAGGCATCAAATAAAGAATAACTGCAGTGTATTTTCAGTCCAGTAGATAAATTCATCAGGTACATAACCTAGTTAGCGGAAATCAGAAACACTGCAGGAACCCCGGTGAGTGTCCATAGCGGGTCTTGCTAGAATGCAAGGGTACCTGTATTGTATACTGAGACACAAATAAGAAATGGTGAAGTGTATATACTTGCCTAGGAATGTTACAGCCTCTCACACACTTCATTAAATAGGAAACTGTTGTCTGTGGTGGATAGATTACGTCCAACCGGTACATATGATTTGGGTAGATAGTCAAGAGACACCTACCTTAAGGTAAAGTAAAAGTTTAGTATTACATATAAGTTTTAAACTGATGCTAAAGGCGTTAATAGAATACAGTAAGTTACCTTTGTGGGAGATTTCATATATTGCCCAAGTGGCATCTGCCAGCTTATAATAACTAAAATTAAATAGTGAGTTATAGATATAAAGGAAGGGAAAGTTAGGAAAATTATCTTTACTCACAGATGGCTGTAAGAAATTAATATAAGCAATGTGCATCCACCAGGTTTGACGCTGCCTGAGGTTGGTTGATTTAATTGTCACCACAACTGTTAGGGCCTTTAATAGGCAACAAATGAATGAATTAAATGATAAATTGTATCAAAAAATGAGGCTGTAACTGACTGTAAAACCCAGGATACAAACATAACACTTCTTTTACTACATGTCACACTTAAACGATGAAAGAAACAAAAACATCTAAATTAAGCACCGTTACAACGGTTTAACAATTCAACAGGACAGTGAAAAGTAATTTTTAATGATGAGAAATAATGGCATAATGGTGTCTCTCTGGGCGTCTTTCTAGTAGTCTCTCTGTAGAAGTAGTTATGCGCTGTCCACGCGAAGAGAACTAATAATTATCCCCGCTGCCTGGGAAGTGGCGGGACCTAGAAGTAGGCGGTCAAAATAGCCAGGAACGAGTTACGTATTTCGACTGCACAACAAGATATCTTAAAACCCCAGAAATACGTGACAATAACCATAGTCTCAAAAAGATAATTGTTCACTGGGTTAGCCATTAAAATTATCATTCTTAAATTCTTTGCCAATATTTTTTACTGAGAAAAAAATAAATAAAAATAAATCAAAATTCAATTCAAAATTTATTTATTGCTTTTAAAATTACAATAATTTTAATAGCAAAAGTTCAGTGAACAAAACAATAATAAAATAAAGACATTCTTTTCTTCATGAATTGAAATCAAAATAAACATTTACCTGTTTACATTTATATAATATAATATTATAAATTTTTTTTTTTTGTTTAAATTATTGTATTTACTACAATTATTGAAAATTCCATTTCTGAATTTATGCTTACATCTTACTGTATGATTTGTTTATAGCAACGCTAATTTATATAAAGGAACGTAAATAAATCTCCGTAAAAATCAAAGTATCTTCCTATTTAGTTGATACTATACACATAAATGTTAATACATAATATATAAATAATTTAATTTATTCATTATTTTATTTTATATATATTTTTTTTTTACGTTTTTTTTATTTTATTTGGTATTGGCATTAGTATATGCCCATAGCCACTGATTTAAATTATATCTTATCATCAAACATTTTTTTATATAATTATACACATTTCTAATATGGTATAGATTGGTACAATTTAAGATATTTTCTAACATATCAAATTCTATTTGGCTATTTATCGATATAAATTTGCTGAAATATTTGAGACTCTATATGTATCAAAGGTCTTACATCTTAACAAAAAGTGTACAATAGAATCCGGCGAGTTATCATTACAAAACGCCCAGGAGGTTTCTGGTCTGAATTCGTATATTTTATCTCCTATTATTATTCTAGGGAATCTATCACTTGCCTAGCGGATCTGTGCAATTATTCTTACATATTTTATTGGAGCATTCACTAGAAAATAAGACTGCTTACTATTATAATTGCTGATAAATCTAATATAACTATTAAATTTTGTATTATAGAGTTTTTCAATGTCATTACTAGTGAGTACAATTTAGAAGCGTCTATTAATCTATTTTTATTTCTAATCAATTCACTGCAATCTTGTGATTCCCAAAAATTTATTAAATAGAAATAAATCAATAAATCACGAGTAGACCTGTATTGGAATAAACGACGTCTTGTGTTGAGAAAATTCTTTACAACAGCGTTGATGACTCCATGATATCAATACCTGCTACTAACGCATGGCGATAGTCTCACACAGAGCGACTTTGTCCATGCTCGCCAATACAAAACGGACGAATGGGCTACAAAATTACAAAGCATCAAACTCTCGATCGTCATGTATCTCAAATTTGGAGCTTATGTCAACATTCAAGAGTCAGGAAGTGACATTTAAACATGTACAAATATTTCTCAAGCGTCTAATCATAACTGTTAAAGAGATTATAAACAAGTAACAACTTCCAAGAAGTAATCAACTAATAAAAGTAAGTGTACTCAGCTCTCTATCAAGAGGCACTTTTACAAGCAAGACAGCCAGGCAGTTCAGCATGGAGATTAGCCAGCCATTCAGCTAAATTACCGTTAGAACAAGCAATGGTTATAACTATACATCGCCAATGCCACCAAGATCGCTCTTTTCTCACCCACTCTATAATTTTATCTTTACTGAAACTTCTCTTAAAACAAATGGGAAAATATACTTTATAAGTAAAAGTGCAGTAGTGTGTATTAATTTCAACAATCATTATCATCTCTTTACCCCTATTTCAGACATCTACAAACAGCTGCAATCTAAAAAAAATCATTATGATAACATACTCTCTATAAAGAGTACAATATCTTAATCTCATTTTCTTAAATTGTTAATTTGATTATGAGTTTTACATGACTTAGGACAGATTAGGTTTATTTTTTGCCAGAAGTGAGAATTTCAGTGCTCTGCTTTCGGAAGTAAGCCGATGTCTCCTCTGATCCACCCCAGTATCTGCA
This sequence comes from Triatoma infestans, assembly GCA_011037195.1. Classification (NCBI taxonomy): domain Eukaryota; kingdom Metazoa; phylum Arthropoda; class Insecta; order Hemiptera; family Reduviidae; genus Triatoma; species Triatoma infestans. Next base: position 106,897 of record JAAEAF010001459.1, on the reverse strand, counting down.
GCAGTTAATTATCTTCAGCAACGCTAACTAATCATGTGTCTATCAATAGCCGAAAGCAACCAAACCAAACACCAACCACAGTCAGTGCTAATAAGTCTTTTATAAAGGTAGAAGAAAATTCTTTAATATAGGATATTTCCCTGATATAGACTGCTAAGTTCCTCTTAACTATATAATATGGAAAGCGAATGACACTGGTGATAGTGAGGTAGATGTTGCCTATTGTTACGTTAAATCCAAATAGTTGCACTAACATCTATTTTTCATATTTACATGTGTATGGTGTGGAAGTCCGGGCGCTTTCTGTAAGTGTGGGTGTACACTGGAAATGGCTATCCACTTCACGTTTGAGGAGTGAATATAAAATGGAGACATCGTCAAAAGTTTCTAAAAAGTTACATAACTAAAAAGACTAATTTAAAAAAAAAAATTTGTTTTCGTACATAATTTATTGGCATATCATGATAACTAATATAGTATGTAACTACTATTTCAGGTTTTCAATTTCATAAACTTATATCTTGATACATGTATGTTCGTCAGGGTAGGTATCAGAAACAAAAAAATATTAAAAATATTTTCTATTTCTTTTAAGATCTTTTTAAAACAAAATTAAAAAGGATTTTGACTAATTATTTGAACATTTGTTGAAATTCTTGATAAATTTTGTAGAAATGGAAATTGCATCCTTGATTATAGAAAAAAATTACTAACTTTTATTATTATTATTTGTTTTTTGCTCAATCTTCCAATGTTTGTTATTGAAATTTACATAAGTGTAAATTCAAGCACGCTATCTGACTGAAGATCAGTATGAATAAAGCAAAAAAAGAGTGGGTTTATCAAACACCCTTGTCTGACTCCCAAATCTGCGGCAAAACTTGAAGAAAGACCCTTGTTCCACCATACCGACGCCTCCGTAGACTTTTAATGGCGAAACGGAGAAATGCTGTAAGTATTCAATATAATAGCTTTCTGCGGCGCTAATGTCGCTAAGCTGTCGATGCGCTAAAAAAAAAAAAAAAATTAGCTCTCTGTCTGAAAATACAGAGATTTAGCACAGAGTGATTGTAGCCAGATCCCGAATAAGAGCTCTGTTTAACAATGCTAGTTGAGGAAATGAGTTGCAGAAGGATACGTACACTTTGCAGGTTACTTTGATTTTTCTGAGAGGTCTTCTTTCTTCTTCATTTTCTCTTCACTCATGCTCATGTGTATAAGCGTCTTTGGTTTTGGATTTTCAATTAGCGGACTTATTATTTGTTTTATAGCGCATTACGTCCAGCAAGGACTATTTTGCCAGTGAGTACCGTCCAGTCTTAGTACAGCGTGATGATGACCATAGCTTGACATGCAGTCGTACAGCGGCACTCTATTGCGAATGCAAAGAGCCATTTTGTGCTCAATAACAAGGGCCTATGCGACATCATCCACGGCTTCCTTACCGGTGGTCCGCTGGTATGTTGCCGCTTGATCTCCTTGCCCATAAGTATAAAAAAGGGGTAATGATTGTCCTTGATGGTGAGAAACTGCCCAGACAGACGCCTCCAGCTCTTGTAAAGAAAAAGATCCGAGAGTACGAGATTGGGAAGTTGCAAAGACGCTGGGATGAAGCAGAGACAGGGAGACTCGCATACGAGTTCTTCCCTAATTTGCATCACAGACTGTCGATTCGATGGCTGGAGCTATCCCAAACCGTAACGCAATATTTTACGGGCCATGGGGAGTTCAGTTACAAACATATCTCAGTTACTCTGCAGAACATTAAGGTCTAGCACAGGATATGCCTTGCACAACTACTCTACTATTACCTTTTATTAATTATCACTTGTTGTGCACATAATCACTGTTTTCTGCGTAGAGATAGATATAAGGGTTCCAGGGCAGATCCGCTACCATCAGATTCTCCTGCAGAATTTTAGGGACAATATGGTGGAGTGATTACTGGAATGATGCTCTAGATCCAAAATATAATTTTATTATTATTATTTGGAAGAGGAACACTCTCAAGGAAATTAAGTCAGACTGGTAGATTGCTGGGAGAGACTTTTTAGGTGCGTGCTTCTTTTTTGTGGGGAATAAGATAGCTTAGGTCTCGCGCCTTCAGGTACCATTATTATTGTTATTATTATTATATAATACTATTAATATTTCATGCAAATAAAATAATATCCTGATCATCTACAATGTTGGTTTTACTTACTACCTGTAAATGTTGGAATATATACTCTTAAGTACATTAGTTGTATTAGTTTATTTACCATTAATGATTTGCTGCAAGTAGTCATAAAAGTAAGCCACTTTGTGGACACTGAAGGTGTTGTTACACAGTCGGGATGTCCATGAGATATTAATGATACCTGTGTGTACCGGTTAGTATCAGGATCTAGCCAGACTATTGGTCCACCTGAGTCTCCCTTAAAAAAATGGAATTTAAATTTTAAATAAGATTATCTAAAGAATCTATTTGTCTAAATCAAATTTTATTCTAAATCATTTATAATAAAATTTTGATTGTTTTTAGGCCTGTTTTTGATGTAAGTAGGCTATGATGGAAAATATCTCTGAGATAATATATTACTTGATATACTGCAAAATAGATAGGAACTGCTAAAGACAAAGGTGCTGTAGTTCCACAACTGTCCTTGCGAAAAAATGAAAACTGCGATCATGCACATTAACTGATAAGTATTTGTAAGTAAGGCGGATCAAAAGTCACACAACTCATAACTGATCAACTTACACTGCACGTTGCGCTTGGTTTGGTTTTTGTACAGATTTCCCATGGTTTGGTTGTGCATTTATTACTATCTATCACAGTAGTCTTAGCCTCCATAAGAACGTTAGATGTATAACTAACATCAGTTTTACCCCAACCTTTAAAAGAAAAAGAGAGAGAGATAAAGAAGAAGGTGGCTTTTAATGGATTAACAAATTGAAATTTATGATAATGGATTAATGAATTTTCAATCATCTCAGTGGGTATTATATCAGAGTTTAGTTACCACTTTTTATTTCACCATTTTTTCTTATTAGATAGATAGATTGTTATAGGGGATATTGCCCTGCGACCTGAAAGATCTATTGTGTCCCCTGAGCCATTCAATGCACTGGCCATCACCGGACTGTGAGTTGTAGAGGTTACTAGGAAAAGAATATCCAAGAGCAGTACTACGGGGCTCGATCCTGGGACCTCCGCGTAGCTAGTCCAGTGTGCTACCACTGAAGTAATCCTTCCCTATTTTCTGTCATTATTTTGGTAACTTTCTTTGGCAACTTCATTTAACCAAAACTTTCCAGTTCTGGGGCAATTATTAGTATGGACATGTATTTCCCTTCAAAATAAAGCTCAGGTTTAGAAATAATTAAAAATCAGAAGTTATAGAAACAATCGGATGTTAATCCGAGTTTTTTTTGTTGCATAATGACATTCTGTGAACTCACTAGCAAATTTTAGGCGTCAATTACGAGCAATAATGGTGGCTTGATCACAGAGGATGTAGGATTTCGTTAAGACAGCCTTTAGTCATATCTTACGGACAACACTATATTACGATCTTTGAATGTGGGTTGGGTCTGCAATGTTGGAAACTTCTGTAATTTTGTCAGATCATGCTTCTTTTTTTTGGTTCTGACCGGTTTCGAATTCACTACACCGTCAGAGTATGGTTATTAAGTTCAAGTAGAGAGTCTACTCCAACTTTAAGTTATGTTACTGCCATGCACACACTTTTATAACGAAAAAGAATGAGTAAATATTATAATAAGCAATAAATAATGGACTATGATAAATAACGTGCATTGAAAAGTAATTGAAATTGAGTATTTGAAAAAATGGTATGGAGGAATGTAGGTGTCTTCTCATGGTGTTTTTAAATACGGGGGCTATAGGAAATTTGAAGAATTAACCTTATATAAGTAAGCATGTATAAGGAATACATATGCTTATTTGTATAAAGTTTATAATGTAAAAAATCTGGTGTGAAACACTCACACAACTTTCTCTTACTCCAGTTCTCAAGAGTAGAAGTGACAAATTTTATAGTTTGTGTACCAAATGTGATGAAATCCGTCGAAAGCGGGAAAAACTGCTGTGTTTAGTAAAGGCGCAGTTCCGGTTTACTAATTGTCTTGAAACTCGAAAGTTCAGCCACCGATGTAGTGCTATGTAATTATGGCTGGATGCTAGAATGGTATAATCAACTGTGAGAGCACTTTAGAGGAAAACATAAGCCCAGGCCTCCCCTAAAAGCGTCATTTGAAGAATGTTGCCAGAGAAATGGTTTAAATAAAAGTTGTAGATGTTTGCATGGCGAGTTTATATTGGCAGCGTGAAGGAAATCGTCAGAGCCAGTTGTGAGAACAATGCAACAAAGAGAATAAATCATTAAGTGAAGTGGTAAAGTAACGCACTTTCGGTTATCATAACTGTTTCAAGCTCGGAATTTCAACAACATAGTTAAATCTGTTTATTTAGTTGTGAGAATTGTCTAATACACTGAAATTGCACTGTAGATGGAAACCTAACCCAATACCCAATGAAAAGCCAATATCGAACCCCACCCTACCCCGGAAGTGGCCTTAAATGAATTTGCCCAGAGAAATGTTTCAAATAAAAGTTGAAGCTCTTTGTATGTGTAGATGATATACCAAGTTTGAAGAAAATCGTTGGAGGCATTTTTGAGAAAATTGCAAAAACGTAAAAAACCACAAAGTAAAGTGGTACTTCCAGTTGAGGAATTTTGACAGGTGACCCACTGTCAGATGTCATGGCGATACCTAGACGGAATATCAAGTTTCAACTTTCTACGGTTTTTCGTTTTTGAGCTATGCTGTTCACATACATACACAGACACACACGACACACACACACAACACACACACACACACACACAGACCATTTGCTAACAACCACTTTTTTTTAGACTCAGGGGACCTCATTTTTGTACTCAGGGGACCTGACAACGGATATTTTCCAGTGAAACCCAATATCGAACCCCACCCTCCCCCATAAGTGGCCTTAAATGAATTTTTCCAGAGAAATGTTTAAAATAAAAGTTGTAGCTCTTTGTATGTGTAGTTGATATAACAAGTTTGAAGAAAATCGTTGGAGGCATTTTTGAGAAAATGGCAAAAACGTAAAAAAACCATTAAGTAAAGTGGTACTTGCGGTTGAGGAATTTTGACCCACTGTCAGATGCCACGATGATACCTAGACGAAATATCAAGTTTCAACTTTCTACGGTTTTTAGTTTTTGAGCTATGCTGTTCACATACATACACAGACACACGGACACACAGACCATTTGCTAGAAACCACTTTTTTGGACTCAGGGGACCTCAAAACGGATATTTCCGGTGAAAACTTGATATCGAAAATTTGACACGATTACAATACTTCCTCGTACTAGGAGTAAGAGAAAGTAAAAAAGTAAGGTAAATAATTAATAAATATTGCAATCAAAGAAAGATTGTTGTAAGAGAATATATTATGTAAATTGGGTAAGTAAGAAAATCGCGAATTTGGGATAAAAAGAGTTTTGCATTAAGTAAGCTGAACAAAGTAAAAATATATTTGGATCAGAGATATTTTCCGTGATAGCCTGCTTCTTTTTGAGGTCATCGACCTGTTTCGGGCGTTCGCCCATCATAAGTGTCAAACAGTGTGATAACATAAACTTGCAAGATCAAATTTAGTTGATACACTGGTTTTAAAATGTTTTTGTTAGGACCTAACTAGGTTATGAGGGGTGTTGGTAACTGAGTGGAAAACACATGTTTCGGTCTTTAAGGGGGCATATTGTTCCCTTTAAAAATGGAATAAAAATATATTTGATGCGTTTTTTCTTGTTCTTATTATTTATTTCTTTTCGTTTTTACACACGAAGGCAGATACTAATATAATCTTTTAGATACAAACAATCAATCAGTGGGGTGCGTGATAGAATCATACAATTCTCTACATGAACCGGTAAGAAACCGGTCAAAAACAACAAAAAGATGTACGCTAGGGTTGATAAAGTTCCAGATATTATTAATACTTTGGTTCATATCAGATTGTGGCGTGGTTAGCTTATTCCTCGATGCGCCCGCACTACAAGATTCATTGCATCCAATTCACAACCTTCAAAACATGAATCAGTTCTTTTATTGGGGGGGGGGGAAGGGAAGGGATCGATTTTCACGTTCTTGTACTCAACTGATTCAATGCGACATCTATTTGTCGTAAGAGGTTTATAGGGAAGGGATTAGCTCAGTGGTAGCGCGCTGGACTAGCAACGCGGATATCACGGGTTCGAATCCAGCCGTGCTACTCTTAGATTTTCTCTTCCTAGGAGCCCCTACAGCTCACTGTCCGGTGATGGACAGTGTTGTCTGTAACGGGAGAACACTGTCCGGAGGCCGGCAGTGCACTGTGAAGGCTCCGGGCGCAAATGACCTCAGATGTTGAGACGCCTTAAATTAAAAAAAAAAAAAAAAAAACAAAAAAAAAAAAAAAAAGAGGTTTATGTAATCATAAATTGTTGCAAACGTAATTCTGAGTCCATTGCTGGCATAGTTGTTCTTTGACCGTATTCCCCCCCAAAAAACTAAAATTTTTTACAGATCTGCATTTTTCTCTTAAGAAATTAAAGAATAAATTGCAGATTTATTTAAAACAGTCTATTCAGTACGGTTGGAATGATAACATAGCAATATATGTCAGAAATTTGTATAGTTATTACTTTATGATGCCATCACTAACGAACAATAAAATTCTTTAGTGTCTAAAGATTTCTACATGATAAAAGTGTGTATCGTGACTTGCTAATCATGATATCAGCGTCCTAGCCAGACATCCTGATTGATAGTCGAACGCCCGATAATTCATGTAAACTAGGGGATCAAAGAAAACTCGTGTTAGCCCTATTAAAATTTCTGACCCTCAATCAGTATCTACCATGACCACATACAATCTAAACGGTGTACAGATGCCCTTAGAAGAGGCTGTCCAACACCTCTTGGGAGAAAAAGAAAGATCTGCGCATACTCTCCCGGCTCAAGATAAAACTTCAATTATCGCAAGCCTAAACCTCCTGAACCAAATTCCGTGTTTCGATGGGGAAAATAACACAAATATTGAATTATTTCTAGAACAAGTCCAACGATGCGCTAGATTATCAAGGTGGAACGACGAGACCACTTTAGAAGTAGTAGAATTCAAAATTTCGGGGACCGCCAAAATCTTTTATAATACTCAAAAATCACTACTTAGTACGAGAAGGAAAGGTAGTCGATTTCAATACCATTTCGAAACTGCTGCTCAATAGATATCACCAGGAGCAAACGACGTTCAAAATTATTGTTAAAATACAGTTTATTTGTATAAAATCCGTTCAATAATTCGAGCACAACTTCCAAAATCTCTCAACTAACTTCCGCCCTCTTCAAGGCATCTACTACATCAGGAATCACGCATCAAACGATTCCATTACACTTTCAAGGAAAAAATCTCTGATGTTATTTATTTATTTTAGTTTCTTTGTCAAAGTAATTACAAAATTGGGCTTTAATTAAAAAAAAACAAACTGAAAACCCAGCACAATGATTCTTAACTGCACATCTATGTTTCTAGATTTTAAACAATTTCCCAGGTTTGGTAACACAAACAATAACTTTGCACAGGTAAACCATTGAAGTATGCAGTTATTGACATTGTACAGGAGGCTTTAGTTGTGCACATTTGATTCAATGTATGTACTCACGGAACTTTTATTAAATTAGCAAACGCTTTGACAATGGACGAGTCCTTAACGCGTTGGTCTAGTGGCTAGAGCACTCGTATTTGGTGCGAGAATTGAGGGTTCGATTACCGTGAGAATAAAGTCGTTGTTGACCCAGCATTAAAGAAAAAGTGGGAAGCTACAGTTAGTAGCGCACCTAGGTAGCGAAGGCCGGAACTAAAACTGCGAGGAAACCGCGGCGTGCTTCCCCAATACAAAGTGCGTCTGGGGATTTATTGCGCCATTTTTTTATGATTGAGATGTATACTTTATTGGAAGTCTCTATGTTCGAAAAAATTGTCAGAATGTTGAACCTTGGCATTTCTTTTAGGATGAGACAATTAGGTTATGGGCAAAAACGGTCGATCGGATGTACCACTTCACCGAATAAATTTTTAATTTTTTTTTTCGATTTTGTCGAAATTGGTTCCAACGATTTTCTTTAAATTTGGCAAAGGTATCAACTATTATTATTAAATCTGGGTGCCAATCGGCCTGATTCCTAAGCCTATGTAGCTTTTATCTCCCCAATTTCCTTCCCAAATCATCCCCCTACTTAATCTCCTTGGTAGTTTGCCGGTTCTCGAGAAAGTGATGGCCTCCAAAATACACAAAACATAGTGTCAGTGAAACGGGGACACTGACATAAATAGTGATACACCGTTTCCCTAACTCCATCATCACCGTTCTGACATATGAGACTAGACATCCTGTCTATATTATCCATCCATTTGTGTCCAGTCACAGAAAATAAAAAAAAATGCAATTTTTATTTGAAACATTTTTTCGTGAAAATTCATTTGAACGGTCTTCAGGGGGGTGGGGTGACGTTACGGTTTCCTCTACATTCAATTCTATTGTCTGTATAATGTTAATAACAATTTATGGCCGAAATTCCATGTTTTAGGAAAATTGGCTTACCGGAAGTACTACTTTTTTATTATATTCCGGAAGCATATATGTACATTTTTAGTTGTATGTGAAAACAAAATAATAACGTGGAAACTAAATAATACAGTGTAAATATATAATATATCAAAACTTTCTCAAACTGAACTCTATGTGACGACACACTGATTTCACATTAATGTATAAACTGTTACCGAACCAAATTGACTGCTCTTACATTCTCAACTTACTGAATTTTCACGTACTAAAGTTTACTACTAGAGAGAAAATACTATTCTCAAAAACTACGCAAGAGAATGACTATCTAAAATTTAGCCCCATTTCCAGACTAATGGAATCAACGAAGGAACTACTGCAATGTGATATTCTCCACATTTCACCTGTAGAATTTAAAAATGACTTACTAAATTTTTACTAGGAAAGGATCTATGAGATTGATTTCCGTACTGCAGATTTTTTATTTTCACTTGTATGTTTACCTTCATTTAATTTTCATTACTTAACTACTTTTATATTTTTATTTTATACTCATGCCTTAACTTAGAAAAATATTTTAGTCTTTATATTAACTTATATTATTTTGTCATTATAATTAGTCATAATATTAATGAGTCCACTGTTTTTAGAGTGTAGTTATTCAATTTTATTTTTGATAACTTTGTTAACTGGGTATAAACCCGTTTATATAAATAAATAAAAACTATAATTGTTAAGTGAAGGGTAAATTCACGTCTTTTAACTTACTGCTCAGGAGACTCCGATGAATTGCATTATTTTCCGCATTATTTTTGAGGGATTGAGAAGTGGAGATCATCAATATAATTGAAGCCACGCATTTTGTAAAGCAGAGTGAGGTATCGTCAGGAACTAGTTCAACAGTTGAAACAACGGTTCAGACAAGAGTGCCTTGGTCAACAAATACAGGCAGGAGCCAGGTCAGAACGTTCTATAAAGGTTGGCGAGATTATTATCGTGGGTGATGATCAACGTAAACGAATGAACGAGCACCCCTCGGGACTGAGCACCCAGGTGAACTTGGACCATGCAAAGGGGGCATCGGCCACCATTGCGAGGTTGTTCGCCAAGAGGCTACTTGGCCTGGTGCTGATTCAGGACAGTCAAAGGACAGATTTGTGGACTGTCAGGTAAGTACAGCAAGGTATTATGGGATGCTAAAAGTGAAAATCCTAGGGCCTGCATCCTGATCAGGAATAATATTAACTACACATGTTTTTCAGAATTTACGACGCGGGATCTGGTATCCATTTTGGACCATTTGAACTATGGAGGTAACAACCGCGCCGTTGTGATAGCATCCAGTTACTTCGCTGGGGACAGGGATACCGCCGGCGGAGGTGCAGAGGTTGGTGGAATACTGTCGGGAGCGGAAGCTGCTTTTCCTCATTGGATGCGATGCGAACGCCCACAACAGAGTGTGGGGGAGCAGAAGGGACAATAGAAGAGGTGAGTACCTTTTAGAGTTTACCCTCCAATATAACCTAGACGTAGGGCGTCACCTATGTTTGTAAGTAGGGTAACAGAGGAGGTTTTGGATATTACTTTCAGTAGTCCTAGCATCGGGCAGTTTGTCGGAGGCTGGGAAGTCTCGGATGAGCCTTCCCTTTCAGATCATCGAATTATTACATTATTCAATCTGGAGGGGCTTAGCGATGGGGGAGCGGAGTGGAGAAACCCCAGACGTACAAATTCGGAGGAATTTGTTACCAATTTGGGCAGCGTTCTAAATCGCATCGATACTGCGAGGGCGCCGGAGTGTCGTTTGGAGATGGAGCATAGGGTAGAGGAGCTGAATGAGGCGCTGGTAGGCGCCTTTGAGGACAGTTGCCCCGTGAGTAGACTCCTTTGCTGTAGGGACGTTCCCTGGTGGAGCAGAGATCTGTCCAATCTAAGATCTAAAGTGCGCAAGCTCTTTAATAGGGCTAAGCGCACAGGAGATTGGCAGAGCTACACGCAGGCGCTTACTACCTAAAACAAGGAGATTAGGAAAGCTAAAAGAACCAGTTACAAGAAATTCTGTGAGGACATCAGCTCCTTACCCGTGGCGGCCAGATTGCATAAGGCAATGGCCAAGCATGGTGTTGGAGCAACCATGTCACTCAAAAGACCTGATGGCAGCTATACGCAGAATGAGGAGCAACGTGCTCTTCTCCTGCTGGAAACCCATTTTCCGGGGAGTCTGCCACCAGAGGACGGTACTGACACGAGAGGGCCCAGCAGACCGGTAAGGAATGATTGGGAGGTGGCCAGAACCATCTTTACGCCATCAAGAATAGTATGGGCAATAAGTAATTTTCAGACCTTCAAATCGCCTGGTGTGGATGAGGTCTTCCCTGCCCTCCTACAAAAGGGCCTAAGGGAGGTTCTCCCACACTTGGTTAGGATCTTTCGGAGTAGCTTGGCACTCGGGTATATACCGAGGCCGTGGAGCTAGGGTGGTCTTTATCCCCAAGGTTGGGAAAAGGGACGCCACCATGCCCAAGTCTCTTAGGCCTATCTGCCTTACGTCTTTTCTTCTAAAGACAATGGAGAAGGCCGTGGACAATTATATCAGGTCAGAGGTTCTGGAGAGGGTGCCTTTGCACCCCTGTCAGCATGCATATCGAGCGGGAAGGTCGACGGATACTGCTCTATATCGGCTGGCAGATGTAATCCAGAGGACTCTAGACGTTAAGGAAACGGCCATCTGTGCCTTTCTGGACATAGAAGGCGCGTTTGATAATACTTCCCATGAGGCGGTTGGCAGAGCCCTTATTAGAAGGGGGGTGGATAGAACAACCGCCAGATGGATGATGGAAATGCTGTCCACAAGAAGGGTAGAGACTGTGATGGGCTCACGGACCATCCGCTCCCGCACTAGTCGTGGCTGTCCGCAAGTGGGGTTTTTGTCACCCCTAATGTGGAGCCTTCACTAAAAATTTTCTGTCGAAGCTGGGCACCAAAAGTGGGTGGAGCGAGGGATCCGCTCTGTTGGGCATCAAGGAACATGCCATTAAATGGTATACTGATGGGTCGAAGACCCTCGAGGGGACTGGGGCGGGGGTGGTTGGTCCAAGGATCAAGCACTCGGAACCCATGGGTAAATTTCCCAGCATCTTCCAGGCGGAGATAAACGCCATTGGAAGATGTGTTCAATTTAACCTAGATAGAGGATATAGGAACCAGGAGATTGTCATCCTTTCCGAAAGTCAGCAGCCATTAAAGCATTGAGTGCATCAGTCATCAACTCTAAAATGGTCTTGGAATGGCTGGATAAACTTAATAACCTAGGCAGGAGGAACAAAGTTACACTTTGGTGGGTGCCGGGGCATGTTGGCTTCAAGATGGCCGACGCCCTGGCCAAGATAGGCGCTACGACACCGCTCCTAGGGCCGGAACCTTTTTGTGAGGTCAGCGACCAGTTTCTGTTGGAGAAACTTAGGAAGGAGGAGGAGACGAGGAGATCTAAACTCTGGTACTCCCTCCCCGGTTTGCGGCAGGCCAAGATCTGCTTGGGAAATTATAACCAACGGAGATCGGAGGCCTGCAAGATCAAGCTCCGCGTTCTTACGGATTTCCTTACGGGGCATTGCCGACTTAGAGGACACCTGGTGATGCTGGGTTTGGAAAGTGACAGCTCATGCAGATTCTGTGGGGAGCTGGAGGAAACTCCACTACATCTCCTAACAGACTGTGAGGCTGCCACTCAGAGAAGGTTCAGGAACCTGGGCAGCTACTAGCTGGAGGAGGGGGACATACCCTCTCTAGAGCCCGTCAGAATACTGGGGTTCCTTAGGGATCTCAGACTGATGGAGGTGTTGTAGAACGGATGTTCAAATTGGACATCTGTTCGGGTGCTGTGGGCAAGCCTGCGGCACCCAGGGGGCATAGCACAATAGACCGGATTAAGGTCGCATTGCGTTGGCCCCCCCGCTTCAAAAAAAAAAAAAATAAACGAATAAAGTGGCCCAGTGGGAATTGTAGTTCAAGTCCTACCCGGAAGAGACGGCAAAATTTGATGTGCCAGCATTAAAACTGCCCAATGAGTGCTTTGACCCGTGCAGAGATTATACTCGCTATAGATGTCTGCCTCATCGTTGCCGGAGATTTCTCGCAGAGGAAGGATTGAAATTGGACTTATTTGATCGAGCCGAAACTCAGAATCTGTTTGAGTAAACCACTCAAAGTGGGAGGATGTTAAGTGACGGGAAAATTTTGTATACCCAGAGAAAGAGAAGTTTTTAGCGCCGTATGTTATGTCACAGCAGGTAAAAGGATGCTGTTATTTTTTAAATATTTCTATTAAAAAAGAATTAATTCTATGCTTTTTTTTGCGCTTTGTAATAATTTGTGTTTATTTATTGACCAAATAAACTACTTTTCTTCATGTTAAATCGAACCTGCTTTTTTCTATTGAATGTTATCTGTGCTTCTAGCAATAATAGATAGTCTACAAACTGAAATCTACAACTATCTTATTCCAATGTATAAACCTCAGTGGCTATGATGCGTGATATTTATTTATTTAAATTTAAGAATGTGGGGAACGCTACTTTATATTTAGGACATAGTATCGCATAGCGGTGCCACAGTTGAAATGAAGGTTAGTTTTAGCCTAACGTCATTGAGTTCTCAGAAAACCTAAAATATCAATAAAAAAAAAAATGTCAAACAAAAAACGATTGGCGTTCAGGCGTACCTTAAAACATTACCTCCATGGACTACCCAATTTCAAAACTTTGAGTAACAGTTTCTTTATAGCATTAAGATAAAGTAATAGTTGGAACTATTTACTTACCCATAATAGTTACAACTTCACCAGGTGTAGCAATGTTTTTTGGTGACAAACAGATTGGACCAACAAATTCTGAAAATTGAATGCTCTCCTTGACAACGATCACTGCAAAATCATGCGTTTCGTATTTTGGAAATTCTGGTCGGACGAAAATACGTTCAGCATGATATTCATGGTACGTTTCTTTTGGAGTATCTGTAAAATATATCTATATATCAATAAAAAACTATTATTTATTTTATATTACATTTTAAACATCTTCAAAACCACTAGTTTTCCTTTCAAAATCAAGTAAACTTCTATTTAAAAAAACAAAAACAACTTTCTTTTCTTCTTACACCAAAAAAGATTATGTACTCCTGCCATTACGTGAACTTTTTCTGGATCAAACGGTTGTAGATCTCCATACAGATCGACTAAACAATGTGCAGCAGTAATTACGTGACGATGTGTAACAATGGTACCTCCACATTTTGCATATGTATTAGAAAAATATGATCTCAATGCTACCACCCATGGCTATTCATTTGGTGCGGTTTCTTTACCATATAGGATCCTCGCTTTTGGCTGAGAACAAATGTTTATTTTTAATATTTTGTGATATAAACATTGTTAAATTATTATTAGCATGTTATACAAAGAATACAACAAAAATAATTACTAATCTAGATACATAAGATTTTCTTAGTACTCATTACAGACAGACTCGTACTGTATATTTATTTCCTTGGATACACCAGCGTGCTAAAGAAAATCACTGCCTAATAAGGAAACTCTACAAAAGCATGAGTCTTGCTACGCATCCAGTCTGTAGAAAATGTGGCCTGAAAGATGAAAAACTCTTCTTGGGGAGTATAGATGCTATGCTTGCAAGGAGAATCACTGCCTTGCTTATAAGGCCTTATCTATTTAAAGAAACATTCCCTTTTAGTGGGCACTTCGAAGGTGAGCCCTATGTTCGCAAGGAGAATCACTGCCTTGGTTATAAGGCAATGTCTATTTAAAGAAACATTCCCTTTTAATGGACTTCGAACATGAGCACTATGCTTGCAAGGAGAATCACTGCCTTGGTTATGCATTGTCTTAATCAGGTCTCTTCTCTGTAGCATTTTTATTCTTCTTTTTTATTTTTTAAGGTCATCTTTCAAGGTCTTTCGCAGCTGATAATCATCCTCAATGACACTATACTAATTGAGCATAACATTCCATTATATTTGAATTGAATAGCCTTTTATAAATTACTACACTCTTAAAGAAACGGAGGTACTAAAGTTCACTTAATGCCTAATCCTGAGATAAGAAAAGCAACTATTTGCATATATTCATACTAATACATTCATACCAAAAATCAAATTCGTGTTTAAAAAACATTCATCCAAATAAATACATTCATGCCTATAAATATGACCATACTATAAACACAGTCACACATACAGGGTGTCCGGGCTAAGTTGGGAAAAAAAATTCAAATCATAACTCCCTTTATTTTTTGAGTAGTATCTAATGATATTATAAAAAAAATAAATGTGCTGCTGATATGCAGGTTACAGAACAACATTTTTTTTGCAAATGGGAAATTATGAATTCTAAAAGTACTTTTTTTGTGAGAAAAACTGTTTTTAAAAAATTTAAATTGTTTTTATACTTCCAAAGTTATGAATTTTTGAACAAAAAAAAAAAAAAAAGACGGACGCATAAGAGTCCGTCCAAAGGGCAAAAACAAAAATGCAAGATGAATGTTTACACAAATGCTCTCTGTTTACTGTTTTAATAAGTTGTAAACAACACCTGTATTTAAAATACTTCAGACTTCCATCGAAATACTTCTACATCAAACTTCCATTCGTTCAGGCAAGATGAACCGTCCATATTCGACAAACGAAAAAACTGTACGACGTTTTTGTTAATGCCGTCGTCAAGCTCAAACAGCTGCTAGGGTTTACCAGGAGAGATTTCGTGAACGAAGAAACCCAAGCCGGAAAACGATGCTCATATTGCTGTAACGTTCCGCTTGTATGGCAGAGTCATTCGCCAAGGGCCAATAAATAGGGTTAGGAATGTTCATACTTTCGATACTGAGCTTGATGTACTCAAGGGCAGAAGAATCCTAACACTTCAGTTCGAAATAGGGCTGGAGTTCTGGGAAATAGTAAAACTGTCGTATAGGAAATACACCGGCACTATCATACCACATTGTTCAGGGGTTTCGCGAAGGGGATCAAGAGCGCCGACTTACTTTTTTGGCTCATATTAGTGTATTAACGGAGGAAATTCCAGATTTTTTTTATCTTTTAGTTTATGGGCCAACGAGGCGGAAACACAGGAAGCCATTTTGTTGATTAAGATCCAGCAGTCCAGTGGTAAAAGAGTTTTTTTTTCATTCAAAAATTCATCACTTGGAAACTACAGAAGCAATTTTAATTTTTCAAAAACAATTCTTCTCAAAAAAAAAGGTACTTTTAAAATTCATAATAAAAAATAGAGGTTTCCTTTTGAAAAAAAAATTTTGTTTCTGTTACCTGCAAATCAGCAGCAGATTTTTTTTTTTGTAATATCATTAGATATATGACTCAAAAAATAAAGGGAGTTATGATTTGAAATTTTTTTCCATCATCAATAATTACCGAGAAAAAGGGGGTGGACAACTTAGCCCAGACACCCTGTATATTCAGCTAATAATTCTTTTACACCTAGTTGAAAAAGTTCTGGTCGAATACACGATATTCCTCCGCCACAATAGAGACCTAATCTAAATTAAAATCCTATCTATTTACAATATAACTGGATATCTTTTTGGATAGGGATATTGGAAAGGGATATCTTATTATAATCAAAATCCGATTAAATACAACAAAAAAATCAATTACTGCAAACAATGATAAAATCAGTTTTTTTATTAAACGAATTTCAAGAATTGACCTCCATTATATTAGCATAAAACGGATTATGTTTCGCTTAACATTTAAAGGAGGATTTATGCTGATATCGTAAATCCGTCGAAATATTATTGGTCAGTAAGTGCTGCCCCACTTTTCTTTAATACTATATACAGCTTACAGTGTATTCGCTATGTGGATCAGGAAATGTGGGTCGACTTCTAGTGGAGGATGGGCTTGTAGTAAACGGTAAAACTCGCTGCCAGCACCCTGACAAATAAAAATTTGACATGGATACACGCACACGACTTTCACTTGCTAATGTCAATACAATAATAAAATTGATGGGAAATATATGTTTCTTCCAAAGTAGGTATTAGTTGGAGTAGATATTGTAGGCCAGAAGAAAACACCAATAACATCGAAGAAACTTGAACAATATTTTAAAATTTAACTCACAGATACTTCAGAGCCCCTAGAATCAATGTTTCCGGAAAAAAGTTTCAAATAATAGTGATATATTTACATATATTCTACTGAAGTTGTACTTAAGAGTATATAAAACTTACTACTCCTCCAGAATCTACCAAAAAAAAAAAAACAGTAAATTTCCTAGAGATATGCTTTAATTAAAGATGATAGGCAATAATGTGTTTAGATAATATAACAAATTTTTTAGCAAATCGTTGAAGTCATTTGCGAGAAAATTGCGAAAAAGTATTTAGTAAAGTTGTACTGCTAGTTGACGACTTCAAATCGAAACCTTATTGTTAGAGCCTAAACGGAATTGCAAGTTTGATATTCCTGCGTTTTTAAGTGTTTTTGAATTACATTGTTTACTCATACAGACTTACAGATCTCTTTCAGACCCATATTACATACCATTCGTTAAAAAAAGTTCTTAGGACTGGATCAGTTTGTGTAAGAGTAAGATTCGTATTCTTATGGGGCACTGCAGTCTCAGGGGACACCTGAGGAAAGCTGGGTCTAGAGATGTGGGGATACTGTAGGGAGATGGCGGAAACTCCAATACATCTCCTCACCGACTGCGACGCCGTCATTCAAAGAAGATTCAATAGTCTGGATTGTTACTAGGTAGGGGAGGAAGAAATACCCACCCTAGAACCTTTCAGGATCCTGGGATTGCTTAGGGATCTCAACCTGGAGACGTGCTGTAGGTGAGCAAGCTCAGCTTCGGCACCTGAGAGGGTACAATAGATCACCTGATATTCGTAGTACACGCACCCTCAAAAAAAAAGAAAAATAATCGTTAAAAATATTTTTTTCTTAATTAAGGTATTTCAGGAGAAAATTCTACTTCGAAATTTTGACACATTTCAGAGTGAGAGAGAATATAAATAATCACAAGCTCTTGTGCCAAGGGCAGTGATTTTTGGTAGTTTGGGAAAAGTAATCAGTAAACCGGCTCTGGCCGGTAGTTAGGTATAATGTAGCCAATCTGAAGCTGAATATTTGTTGAGCTTACACACGTGATTGAACAAAAATATAATCATAATTTACATCGTTGATAATCTCTCGTTGAATGTAAAACGTAATCTTACTTTATTTGCCCAACCACAGCGACATGTGGTTTGTTTCTTGCCAGCAGGACCGCCATGGATTCACTTGAATCTTCATCGAAACTTCTAGCAGCACTTCGTTCAAAGCCTGCTTCTAGATCCTTTGTTGCAGCTTGTGCGACACATACACTTTGCCATTACCAACCTTATCTAATTCTAATCTGATTGTAGCATTTTTCCCTTCTGAGAATAATAATACTTTATCAATACTGCAATATTCATGTGGACCAGATCCTACATTAATTGTGAGTATCTCGATGTGGCATGGAGTAATCTAAAAATAAATTTAAATATTCAATTAAAATCCTTTTTTTTTTTGTTTGTTCACTAACAACAATTTCCTATAATTTTTGCAATTTATAATTCTTATAATATAATATTTTCTTTGCTAGAAAACATCAATCAAAATGTGACATTACAATAATTACCTTTAACAAATTAACATAACAAACAAGATCAACTTGATAATCTTTTTCGGCAGTTAAATGCCAGACTTTGTCAAAAAATGGCACAGGGTCATTTGGACTTCCAAATTTGTATATTTCATTAAGTTTAACTTCAACTTCTTCAGCAGATGGTGCTTGCGTACTTTTTACAAAACATGAAAACATTCCTTGAGCTTTACCATCACCTTTTAGCTTAACAATGAGTGCATTTGTTGAGAAAATTTCTTTGAATGCATCATAATGACCACAGTAAGATTGTTTAGCATCTCCAGTATCTACTTCAATTTGGATGGCTTTGCAATCATCTGACTATTAAATTTAAGATTAATAATATTTTTTGTGAAACTTGTACATAAATGTAATTAATGAAATATAAAGACTATTGCATTTTTTTTTTTTGGAAACTGGCCTTAAATATATAAACGTATTTACTTGGATTTTAGTTAGGGGCGGGTGTTAGTGTAGTAGGTTATGAGCATGGACTTGTAAGTGGGAGGACCCCAGTTCGAATCCAGCGTATAATTGCTAAATTTTATATTTGTTTAAAAAATGTTAATAGTAAAGTAGGTGCTTCCGCCCCCTCCAAGACACCTAATTTGGTAGTTGGACGTTAAGCCTGCCTGAAAAAAAATACTACTACTACTTGGATTTTAGTAGCCTATGATAATATCAAATGCCAAGTAGCGTCCTTAGAAAATCAAGGATAAGGTCAAGGTAAGGCTTACCTTAGGACAGCCAAGAAAACTGGACCGATTGGTGAATTAAACCCGATGATATATAAGCTATGAGGAGCAAGTGCAAAACACACTGCTGAAAGCTTCCCTATTAAAAGAGAATTGAGAAAATGCAATCCGCTATCTACGTAGATTTCAGAATATTCCTGGAAATGAATATTAGAGCCATAAGAACGTACCGTGGAGATAGGGACCAAATTCAACACACAATATTAAGGTAATGTACCCATTATTGCAAGGGCAAGGACATTTAATAGGAGTTTTTGAAGAATTTGAACAAGCCATAAAAGGAAGTGGACTAGAGGTATACCAAGAGAAAACTAAGCTTATGCGCAAGACTGATCGAGAAGGGTAGGATCATATTCTAAATTACACCTTCTCGACGATGTTTAAATACTTTGGCTCCTTATTGACTGCAACTAGTGGAGTCACTACTGTAATTAAAGAGTGTAACACAACATGTTTATAAGTGTTACAAGAGCACTGCGGTTTAAGAATTTGATATGACCACAAAAATTATTGTTTATCAAAGAATAATAACACCGGTAATTATGTATGGAAGCTAAACTTGGGTTATGACACGAGGATGCGAAAACATATTATGAATCTGAGAGAGAAATGTGTTACGGAAGACCTAAGTCCCATCCTTAATTACAAGTAAATGAAGGATATGAAATAACGATGAAAAGAAACTATATGGGGACCCCGACGTAGTCTCTTGTATTAAGTAAACCAGGACTGAGATGGCTAGTTCATGTTGAGCGGATGCTCCATCACTGTGTCCGAAGAAAAGTTCTTTATGAACAGAAACATAATTACCTTCCAGATTTTAAAATCTTCACACATTATTTGAATCTTGGTATCCAGTTCTGATTCAAATTTCCATACGACGGGTTTATCACTAGCATAAGCATCCGGATATTCTGGATTTTTCAATTCAGATACTTTACCAGCAGATAATTTTACTTCGTGATCAACTTCTGCCAAAATTTGTGCAGCTACAAGAGCCATAGCAATTACAATAAATTTAAACATGCTCAAAACTTAGTTTTAAGCGCAGCTGTAAGTAAAAAAAAAAAAAACAGCGATTATTGCAAAACATATAATTTAAATAAGTAGAGTTTCTAATATTTTGTCGAAAGGCTCCAAAAAAAAAAAAAATTCGTTGAATTATACAAACGATTTTCTCTTCCGCAAAAAATTGATTCTGACAATTTGTTTTTAATTTTATATTACACACACCAAATAGGATGGAAAATTTAACATAGTTTTTGGATCTGCCGTTCGCTAGGCAGCATTTTAACCAAACCCCAACAATATTGAAGCGGGAATTTACAGGTGAGCTGTTTTTCCTTATGCCTGGCCTTTTAAGGCATACGACTACCAGCAGCCCATTACATCCTTAGTTCTTCGGCCCTTTGTAGCAGTCAGGAGTATAAAGGCAGACAAATCTAACTGAGGACAAATGTCAAGATGCTCAAAAATCATTGAAGCTTGACCACACAGAGTGCAAGTTGGGTTACCCTAACTCCCATGGCTAAGTGAAATACTGTTTCAAAAGTAGTCAACTATTAATATTCTTTTCTACTTCTTTTTCTGGCACTACAGTCCGAGACGGCTCTTGGCCTGCTAAATCCGGGGAGATTACTGAACCTTATCGATGGCTAAACAGCCACTGTTCCCTATATTTCTCATATCCCTCTCACATTGTCCAAACACTTGGTTTAGGGACCTCTTGGCCAGCTATTACATAACGTTGCCAGAAATCATTTCTTGACCATTCGGTGTGCTAGCATGCTGCAGAGAAGGCCACAATATTTCAATAGCTGGCACATTATGTAGGAGATAATTGAGGATTCCAAAGAAGGGCGAAAAATTCCCTGTTTGTCCTCCCTTATCGGTCCAAATATTCTACTTAGCACTTTTTTATTGCCCATGTTTCACTGCTGTAGGTAATAACGACAGTTCTCACGGGCGTTCACATTCTAATCTTTGACCTGCGATAATTTATTTTACTTAGGCTGAATTTTGCCCAGTTTTCCGAAACTATTCTTTTCTTTACATCTTTTTTTTTCATTTTTCCAACATTGATTATAGTGGAATCTAGATAAGAAAACGGGAGGCCATTTCAAATCTATAATTTCCTTGACTAATATGTGTTTGGAGAAATAAACTTTATTATTCTCAATTTATCAACTAGTTGAGAATTCATCCAAAATTTATGATTCTAGTGTGAATAAATAAGAGATTATCAGACTATCTGCAGTCACCTTCATTGATTTTTTTCACAGTATAATACATATATAATTAAATTATAATTATTATCTATGGATTTTTCTGTCTTAGCATAACCGGTTTCGGATTCTTATCCATCGTCAGAGTAAGGCTATAAATTCGTGTAGAGGGTTGACTTCTACTTAATGTTTCTGTCAAGCACCACACTCTGTAATGGTCATGTCATCACTTTGTGGCCACAATAAAACGACGTGCCTTAACCTGATAACGGATGTGAATCCGAAACCTATCAGAACCAAGAACATGAAGCAGTTTAAAGTGGATAAAATCATAGATGTTATTTAGCATTGTGAACTCATTAAATATTCAACAAATATTACATTGATAGTAATCATAAATAATGTTGTAATTAAGAAAAGTATCATAATTATAAAAGAGAGAAACACTTTATTCGTAAAGAATTGTCAGTGGGGGTGCTCGACAATGTCAAGTTGCTAACACACAGCTTACCAATCAATCGAACTGACATAAACAAAGAACGAGGAAACAATACATTATTATACAGATTAAATCATGAAACAGATAATTTTGTTTTGTTATTGTTTTCCACTTTTCGACAACAGACGTGTGTGCGCAAAGTCTAACTGTAGATGTGGTGGTTAATGATGGCTAGAGAGTCTATAATAATCTCCTCCGTTAGCCTCGGCAATATATTCGGGTCTATACCGACCTCGTCCCAGAATTCCACCGTTTTCTTTGGAATAGTCCCCCGAGCACCGAACCATAGACCACGCACTTTATAGTCCCGTTCCCCAAACATATCTCTATACTTCTCGGAGAGATATGTAATACATTTGCTATAAATGGCACGCTTTTCTGTGTCGACCTTATCCCCCTGCTGTGGATCGTTATTTTCATAACGCACCGTCGGATCAATGATGTACGCTAGTCTGCTGTCCCTTTTAAAGGCCACTATATCTGCATATCGCGCAGAGCCCTCATCATCAACAGCGTACACTTCCTCAAAGCAGGTATAATCAAGAGCCCTAAGAGACTCTGCGATCGCGTGCTTGACCCTGTGATGCCGCCTAGTCACGAGGAGCATATTGTGTGGACAATTTCCGAGCACATGTGCCGGTGTTTCGTTCTCTCTACCGCATTTGCGGCAGAGGGGTCCAATATCTCCTGCTGAACTCGTGGCAACTCCGGGAACGCCCTTTAGTGGAGCATAATTTATGTTTAAAGGAAATCATAAAACGTTTTTCTAGGGGGCGCCATGTGCTTCAGCCCTGAGATTTAGTGCTTACCACATAATATTATAACGCGATTTACTAACCTAAGTAGATTGAATATCTCTAGAAGAGTTGGCTATTTATTAACTACAAATAAGAGTTCTGATAAATCAATCAAATAATAGACTTTACAAACAATTATTGAAAGTACAAGCATTGACTCACCTGAAACTAGAACAAGTGTTGGATATAATAATTTGTAATATTCCGTAGAATATATGCAATATATAACCAGATTTTTATTTATTTAATATTTACTCATAATTACGGACAATTTTATATTTCAGCTGCATAAACAGAGTATGTGAATTTATAAAACAAGTTGCAATTAATTAGATAATTACCATAATGTTGATTTTTCAACAATATGCAATTTAATGTAAATATTATATAACACAATTAATATGTCATTTATTCATTTTGTTTTAAATTATTTAAATTTTTATTTCTGGCGCCTTTAGCACCCAATCCCTTACACCTCATTACAAATTCAAGGAAATTCAGTGTCAAATGATGCAAACAGCTCGAAAATCCGCCCAGCCGGATTTGGAATATTAACGCATTTTACAAAATCGTAACCAAAATCATCACATAAAATAGCTCACTATTTTATATAAACAGAATATACAGTCAAATATTTTATTGATGCTAATTGCTGTGCCCAAATATAAAAAAAAATTACTTATAATAAACTAATAAGTATATTGCAGTCCTGGTCTCCTAGTTATTATTTATTTATTTATTTTTACGTGAAAACGTCTATAAAAATCGATACCGGGTGTAGGGTGGTAATCAAGCCCAAATGAGCGACAGTTTCTGTCGAAATAATTTAAAACTTTAATAATTCGAGCAAAAAAGACATAGCGTCACCAACTTGGTCTCGTTTTAAAGGAGGTTGATGAAAGTGTGTGCCAGTACTGTCCAGGATTCGTGGCGGCCGGACGCGCAAATTGAACCCATGATTTTTCTACTTTACGGTTTTGACACGTCACCACAAACGGGATCATATCTCAGAGAACAATTATCTGATCCGAGTGAGCCAAGTGTTGTTTTGAAGATGAGTGTATAGATAGATAGATAGATAGATAGATAGATAGATAGATAGATAGATACTTTATTCATACAGCACCAAAGGTACAGAACAGTGTCAAAAAAAGAAAAGTTTCAATCAATTACAGAAGTACCTCGTTTATGGAGTAATAATTTTTATTTAGTAAATATTTTTTAAGCTCCTTTTTAAATTTATTTTTTGATAGGCTCACCTGAAGCAAAGATTCGGGCAAACAATTATAGATTTTAGCGGCCATATATAGTGGGCTTTTTCCAACTTTCGAATTCCGATGTTCACGCACCTCCAATAAGTTGTTTTGCCTTGTCGTAATGTTATGTAGTTCCCCTCTACGCCGGAACTTATTTGGATGCTCTAGTACAAATACGGCACATTTAAGGATATAGCAGCAGGGTAGTGTTTAGAAGCCTAATCGCGGAAATAGTTCGCGACAACTTGTATCCTTTCTAACCTTGCATATTATTCTAACTACCTTCTTCTGATATTTAAACACATTCACCGCTAGTGGTGCGCTCCCCCACAACATTATGCCATAAGTCATGACTGAATAGAACAGCGCATACTAAGCCGTCTTCAGTCCTTCAATGCTCAGTACGTCAGTCAGTCGTCTCATCAAATAACACAGTCTACTTAATTTCTCACATTTTTCCTCAATTAAGGCACCATAATTTAATTTAGTATCTAGTATTATACCTAGATAGCGCACCGTGCGTACCTTTTCTTCTTTTAGTGAGAAGATTAATTCCTGTGTTTTTGACGCGTTCATCATTAAATGATTTTCCGCACTGTATTTAGCCAACCGGTTTATCGCTAATTCAGCATGTTTATTGCATTCCATGGGGTTCTCACCAGTAGTGACCAATGCTGTGTCATCTGCGTATTGTAATACCTCTACGTTTTTGATACAAGGTAAATCATTGACATAAAGGACGAAAAGGATAGGTCCTAAAATCGAACCCTGCGGAACTCCACTTGCTATACTCATTATCTTGGACTTATGGCCATTAACGTCAACAATCTGACACCTACCAGTAAGGTAAGATTTGAAAAATTGCAACGTAACTCCTCGTATGCCATAAACTGATAATTTAGCAATGAGGTGCAATGAGGTATATGTTACAACTCTTTATGGGTTCTAAATGTATATCTCAAAACTCAAAAAGATATGAGGCTGAGAATTTGAAAAAGTTTGAAAATTTCCCGATTTTCTTAAAATGTCTGTCAATTAAGCCTTTTTCCTTAGATCAGTTTCCTTGTGAACTAGAGGGTACACTAAATCTAATTACTTGCATACATCAATACCCCTGCAGATCCTATGTGTAATATGTGAAGGTTGGGTAGTTTGTGCTAAGCTGGAATACCATATAGAACGCCAAGATCTCTGAAAAATTGGCTCAATCATATTCTTCTACGGAATTACACCTCTGTAAAAAAACAAAACAAAACAAAAAAAAACACAGAAAACAAATACATAAGAGTAAATTACTTCTACTATGTAAATAATGACTGACACCTTTTGTTTAAAACTACGATAAAGATGAATTAGATTCCAATGGGAACGTACTTCACAGAACACCGGATTATGGTGAAAGTAAAGTAAAGTTTTCTTGGGTGACTAAAACTAATGGTAGTATTGTGTTTAAAAAATCTATTAAATATATAAAATTAAAATCTTTCACAGACCACTGCATTTTATAAATAATAAATGAAAACCTGACAAATTATAGAAAAAAAAAACATAATTTTTATAAAGTATAACATCTGTAGGATTTGGTTTCGCGTGAAAAACAGTTGATGTAAGTGTAACTTGAGGCGCATGTTTTATATATTACATGCTACAATACCCTGGTGAAATAGGATTGCCACAGTTTAGAATAAAATAGTAATGAATAAGCAACAGGTTTCTTCCATAAAGGATTAAATACCATTATTTCGCATCATTGTTCACATCTCTTCTTCCAACCATGGAGACATGTATTTCATTTATAAATTTTTTATTTTATTTTATTTTTTTAATTGCCTGGACTGATATCAAAAATTGTACAATTTTACTCTTGATTATAAAAAAAAAAAAAAATAAATAAATAAATAAATAAAATTAACCTTACTATTAGACATTTAAATTCACATTATTTATTTTACTTTAAAATAACCTCAACATTAAACTTTTTAGTACCGCGGGCCATTGCGGAATTTACAAGAACGAGCAAGCTGATCGTTTGGCTAAGGAGGGATCGAAAAAGAACATCCTAATCGTTTCCCCTAAGAAATTTAAAGGCTCTATTATCGTCGTCATTAAGGGATATTTGGCATAATAAGTAAGGGATTCCCATCTCTTCCGCGTTCGATTGCAGTTGCCTGCATCGATATGCTAACGGGTTACAGAAGTAACTCCACCGTATAGGGATTGTTAACACTCTCCTTTTCCCCTTGTGCGGCAGGGAGACATGACAGGAGAGCCCTCAACTAAAAGCTATTACACCATCTGCAAAATGTACTTTCACGTATACTGGGCTGCCAGGAAGAGATTGGCTGAAAGACCAACCTAATGGCGTAAAAAAAAAAAAAAAAAAAAAAAAAAAAATATTGCTATTATTAGTTGGGTCATTCAATTTTTTTACTTTGCTTACTCCTAGTAAGAGGAAGTATATTGTAATCGTGTCAAATTTTCGATTTCGAGTTTTCACCGGAAATATCCGTTTTGAGGTCCCCTGAGTCCAAAAAAGTGGTTTTTAGCGAATGGTCTCTGTGTGTGTGTGTGTGTGTGTGTGTGTGTGTTGTATGTGAACAGCATAGCTCAAAAACGAAAAATCGTAGAAAGTTGAAACTTGATATTACGTTTAGGTATCACCATGGGATCTGACGGTGCGTTATGTGTCAATATTCCTCAACCGGAAGTACCACTTTACTAGTTGTTTTTTTTACGTTTTTGCAATTTTCTCAAAAATGGCTCCGAAGATTTTCTTTAAACTTATATATCAACTACACATACAAATAGCTACAACTTTTATTTGAAACATTTCTCCAGGAAAATTCATTTAAGGGCACTTCTGGGGAAGGGGTGGGGTTATTTTTCTCTAAAGTGCTATCAAAGTTGATTATACAATTGTATCATCCAAACAAAATTAATTAGAAATAAATACATGGCCAAAATTCCGAGTTTCAAGAAAATTAGTAAACCGGAAGTGCGCTTTTACTGAACAATTTTTTCAGTTTTCGACGAATCTTATTAAATTTGGTACACAAACTATAAAAGCTGTCAATTATAATTTGGAGAACTGGAGTAAGAGAAAGTTGTGTGAGTGTTTCACACCAGATTTTTTTTTTTTTTAATCATATATCAATTTTTCTCCCTACTAAGAGTAACATTTTGAAGTTAATTATTAAATTTATTTTCCAAAATTTATTAATATTGTGACATACAATGAAAATATTATATAAACATGTAATAAAAGACACAAAATGTATTTATAAAATGGGCAAAATTATTTTAGTAATGACACTAATTTATGAATTCATAATGAATGGCATTTCTGTGTTAATAACGAATTAGCCTTTTATATTCTATACATCTCAATTTGGTTTTTCTGTTTTTGTTTCAACTGCTGAATTTTATATGATTGGAAACAGTAGCGACTAATTGTTAAGTGTTTATGGTCTCAACTCGCTATCGGCCAAACGTCCTTCAGATAGTCTTTAGCACGCTATCCCCACCAGCTAAGGCTAAAGCAAGGAAGGCGGAATTAGTCACATCGCACTTCAAGCGTCTTATATAAGCCAATGCTTATCACTCTTCAGCACCAGCCAACAAAATCATTTTTCGCTCGGTCAGTCTAGACTCAATATACACTTTTCTGTTCATAAAGTTCCTAAAGATAGATTTATGTGAAGTAAAAGTAGTGAATCTGTATCTGTCACCACCAAACATTAAATCCCGCTACCAATATAGGATACAGAGGTAACTGTAATATCATGTATATAACGCCACTTATGATTAAGATTAGAGACAGGAAATTATCAGGAGTGAGTATACTTATTTCAACGATTACTGAATAACTTTTGCCTTCATTTTATTCTGTCAACATGACCAGAAATTTCTAGGAATTTTAATTTTAAAGATAGCTGAGTAGTTATATCACAAATAGAATAAAATGCTCAGCTCAGCAAGGGTGAGTTCATGCGAAAATTTACTTTGCTTTTCAAGATATTATTTACAGAAAAGAATAAAAGAACTGTGCACCTCGTCAAGGTTAAATGAACCAAGCTGTATAGGAAGATATAACAAATGATCATAGATGTTTAAGTGCACATTAGGTATAATTGTAGACTCAGATTCCAATTTTAACTCTTTTAATTTATTAATGGATTTAGTAAGATCCAAGATTTACCAGAGTCTAACTTTTGTCTGGAATTTATCTTGATTTAAGGGCAAAACATAAGCAAGGTTTTGTTTAATTTATTACTATATTTAATTTGATTCCTTTTTCTTGTGTTTTTTACTTACTAGATAGAGAGATTATGTTTTTGACCACACTGTTGGTAAGGTCCACCTGATTAGCCTGACTCAATTGAGTTGTTAAGATGGAAAAGTAATAATGCTTAAAGTTTGCCAATCATTAATGCTTATGAAATATAGTTAGTGTGATGTGTAGTTGTATGTTTGTAAGTGTTGTAGCACGAGCGGTATTGTAAACGGTCTTATGAGTGTGTGTGTTTAAAAGAGATAGAAGTATTAGAAATAGAAAATAAGAACCACTTTTAAATAAATAATTTAACTTATATATTAAATTAGTATATTTACAAGGTAATTATTAATTGTGAATCTTGAATGAACTTATAAATGCACAGAATCGCATAACTAGTAGCTAGATTGATTTAACTCAAATATTTTACTTTCTTATAACTGGCACTGAATTTAAGAGAGCGATTCCTGATATAAATGTTCTGATTGAATGTATAATTCAGACTGTCTTGTAGGAAAGCAGAATTTAGACTCTCTCTTGAAAGAATGCCTTCTCTTAGTAGTTCAAATCCTCTCCTGTGAGAAGGGGTAAAAGAAAAAGCTATCTAAGTTCTGTTACCTCTCTTCTAACGGTGTCTTATACCTGGGTATTACCCTTTTTACTAACCAACTTGCATTTTTCTTTTAAATCATAATTTTCTTCAAAATTATATTTATAATAAAATTTCTGGCATCTATTACACTTATATTTATTTATACCAATTATATAAATTATTGGAGGAAGATTATCTGCCCGTTGTCAGCCTTTTTATAAATATCACAGTTGTACGGAAGAACTGTTGTTGGCATTCAGGAGTCAAAATGGATGACCATATGAACGTAGTCCTTTTTAATGAGTGCCTAATTCGCCTAAACTAATTTTTTTTTTTTTTTTTTTTTTTAGGGGTGAAATGCGTTTACGCACGCAGAGACCCTGCTGTGCCGGACTCCCAAATTGGACTACCGGCTAAAACACCCCGCTGCTGCTAGGCCTAGCCTGGATTCACTACTGACCAGCATTACTTCAGAACTAGGCCTCTGACTTTACCATTGGGTGTCTCCTTCCGTATTACCCCACTTGGCAGTCGTCCAGGTCCTGCTTCTTCCCCTGAAGAATGTCCCTGGCATATTTAGCTACAGTCTGCCAGTTGGCCTCACTGGCCTAAACTAATATGATCATCATGTTAATTCTATAATAACCATAAGTATCAAAAGTATTTCTTCACAGTTTTCTAATAATTGTACAACTTCAGTAAAAACAATAAAAGAAAAGAAAGAAACTTGTTTATTAAATAAACAATAACACCATCAAAAATATTCTTAAAAAAAATCTGGTGTGAAACACTCACACAACTTTCTCTTACTCCAGTACTCAAAATTATAATTGACAAATTTTATAGTAAGTGTACCAAATTTAATGAAATTCGTCGAAAAGTGAAAACACTGTCCAGTAAAACTGTCCGGTTTACTAATTTCCTTGAAACTCGGAATTTGGGTCATATATTAATTTCTAGTTATTTCAATTTGGATGACAGAATTGTATAATCAACTGTGATAGCATTTTAAAGAAAAACATACCCCCCTCCCCCAAAAGTCCCCTTAAATGAATTTATCAGGGAGAAAAGTTTCAAATAAAAGTTGTAGCTCTTTATATGTATAGTTAACAACGCTGGTTTAAAGAAAATCGTTGGAGCCATTTTCGAGAAAATACCAGAAAACTGGAAATTATATTTCAGTAAAAACGCACTTCCGGTTATCTATTTTTTTTCAAACTCGGAATTTCAACAACATATTTAATTCTAATTAACATTATTTAGATGACAGAATTGTCTAATATACTGAAACAGCAGTTAAGATGAAAACCTAACCCCACCCCTCCCCAGAAGTGCCCTTAAATGAATTTTCCTGGAGAAATGTTTCAAATAAAAGTTGTAGCTCTTTGTATGTGTAGTTGATATAGCAAGTTTAAAGAAAATCTTCGGAGCCATTTTTGAGAAAATTGCAAAAACGTAAAAAAAACAACTAGTAAAGTGGTACTTCCGGTTGAGGAATATTGACACATAACGCACCGTCAGATCCCATGGTGATACCTAAACGTAATATCAAGTTTGAACTTTCTACGATTTTTCGTTTTTGAGCTATGCTGTTCACATACATACACACACACAGACACACACACAGACACACACACACACACACGCATACAGACCATTCGCTAAAAAACACTTTTTTGGACTCAGGGGACCTCAAAACGGATATTTCCGGTGAAAACTCGATATCGAAAATTTGACACGATTACAATACTTCCTCTTACTAGGAGTAAGAGAAAGTAATATCACGTGTTTAGCTTATAAAAATTTCTAGTCTTCCTAAATATTTAATCACTTTATCAAAATGACATATAATTTCATTATGAATAAATTTCATAACATAAATTATATTAAAGTTATTTTGTAAGAATTAAATTTTCTTGATTCTTTTATATAAGTGCCATGCAAAAAGTTAATTAAAACTAATTAGAATTATTTATATAAATTAATTCAAACAAAATGTCAGCAGTTAAATTGTAACAAACTT
The DNA here is from genome assembly GCA_011037195.1 of Triatoma infestans. NCBI lineage: Eukaryota > Metazoa > Arthropoda > Insecta > Hemiptera > Reduviidae > Triatoma > Triatoma infestans. The sequence goes on along the minus strand of JAAEAF010001459.1, from coordinate 76,123 downwards.
TCTTGAGTTCTAAGAAATTAATTTTGAAGCAACGTTTTGACTGTATTTTATATTTAGGAAGTCGCGTAATTATTACTTTGCAATTAAAGTTCAAACTTTCCTTTTAAAAAAAAGTTTTTAATATTGATATTTAAAATATACTAAAGTTGTTAAAAATTTTGTATAGAGATATTTTGCTGGTTTATTTAAGTTGTGCTCATATTTACCAATGTACAAATTAAGAGGAAGTACTGCGTTTGTATTAAATTTCTGAGAAATTGAGTTTCCTGATTGATTCTAGACTTATTTGTTCTTCATCCTTCATTAATATGTTTGAAAAATATTCTAGTGTAATTCTGTCCTTTTTAAGATTTCCACTTCTATTATACTCTAACAGAACAATTGATTAGAACAGGTCCATTGTCAGAACCGAATATAATCCTTATAGTATGTGTTTACCAATTCTATATGACTTCAACTTTTTACGCCCTGCCCATCTTGAGTCTTTTAGTTCGCATTATACTTCGAATTTCATTTTCATTTGCAGTATCTTAACATTAATCCACTTGTTTAACACTGTGCCGGTGGTTTCCAATTCCAATTGGACATTTACCAGCGGTGAAGGATGTTCTGTTTAGAAAAGTCTATTGGACTCTTTAGTATTTGACAGTGTGACAGTGCAAACAACACATACAATTGCTGGTTTTCAGTAGTACTCCTGGACTGATTATTCTGTCCAACTTGTTGAATAGTGGACATTTTTCGGAGGGGAGGAAGTTCTCAATAAATACATCGGCCTGTTTGGATTTTTTTTTTTACAATTTCCATTTACCCTTTGTTATTTCATTCATTATTCAACAATTCATCTGCACTTATTATGCTATTATTCATTTATTTTTATAAGAAAAAAAGAAAATCTGCTAGGCAAATAAATCTGTACCTCAATGTTATAAGGACCAATGTCCATTCCATTAGAAATGAGAACGCTGTTGTCAAAGTTTGCAGTGAACTTATGATTTCAATAAATCGCTAGTTTTACATTACAATCATGGTGCAATTTATTTTTATGACCTTTTAATACACTTAGTTTCAATTGGCGATACGTTTTTAACTATTTAATTGTTTTAATTTTTTTTTTTTTGGACATTGGCCCCTAAGTGAAGAACGCATTCAAGGACATCGGCCCCAGGGTACAATAGAACATCAGTAAATTTCTGGAAATAATACACTATATTTATAATACATTACAAAATATTAAATTTAGTTATAAAACAGACATATTCAAATAAAAATAAATGCATTAAAAACTCAATAAAATAAAAACAACTGAACATATAAAAAAAACATCATTCAAATTATTCATTAATTTTTAATGATTATTATCATAATTGTATGAATATTAGAGAGTAATGATTGTAATATTTATTAAAAACTGGTAACAAGATTAATGTCTGTAATTATCTTGTACTTGTGCAGTAACTGGTGAGAAATCTTCATTCAAGCTCTCTGACTTTTGAGTGATAAATAGAAATTCCTGCTGATAAATTTCAGCAATGACATTAAATCACGATACTTATTTTCGTCCAGTGATAAAGGTTTTGCATGAAATGGCGAAACTGAAACATCGAAATTTGATTTCTAGACCAATCATTTTCATTTCTTGTTCGTTTTCGCGTTCTTCCAGTTTGTTCAGTTTGATCAGAATTCTCTAGGTCGTTCTGTGTATTTTGGATCTATCTGTGTGAATCAAGGAGCACTTTTCAACAATCTTTTCATCTTCGCTAACTGTCAAGTCTTCAGTGTCGGCTATATAATTGGAATCATCACCACTATGAGTTTTATCATTAAATCTTGTTTCTGTGTTGTTATTGGTGGGCAGTAAATCTTTCATGACAGCAGATTGATGGTTATCTGCTACAACGTCCAATAGAATATCATTAGGAATTGATAAAACCTCAATTTTATTAAGATCAATTAAAGATGTTTCCTCTTGTGCCAGATCACTAATTTGGACATAATTATTCCAAATGCTCCTAAGCTTCTTCTGTTATTTCTGAATTATTTAAACTTCTTGCCGATACGAATAGAACAATTTCTTCCAAATCTGATTTAATCAGTATTTGAAAACCATCTTCTGATAGTTTGTCGCATGTTAAATTAGTCTCTGAAAAGATTATTACCACTTAATTAGAACCTTTTGACACTTTACGAACTGATTCTTCATTACTAAATTATTTGCATTATTGTAAAATATGAAATTGAATTATTATTGTTATATCATTATCAAAAGAATGATTAGGATTACTTTATCAACTTACCTTTGTCGAATGTTATTTGCACTTAAATTGCATAAATGCATATTTTACTTGCACGATTGGAAAACATACTGCACTTAGAAACGGATAAACAAAAGATACACCAGTTGTATTTAATGATATTTAACAAAATAAAACTGCAACTAGATGAATGCAATTTTCAGTAAACAAACCTTTAAACTGGGTAGTTGAAATCTACCATCTAGTTTAAATAAAAGAGGGCCAATGTCCATATTCACAAGGAGAATGGCCCTAAATTATTTTAGCGCTGATACGACTTTGGCCAATGTGCACTTCGGCCTTTTTTTCTTAAGATATACTGGACATTGGCCTGAATATATTTTCTATTTTAAAGGTTTACGTTTATTTTTGGACTTAAACCCTTATTGAATTAAAAATTCATGATCTAATATGTCCATTGCTGTATTTATCTCATTTCACCAAATTTGGGACATTGGCCCTTATAACATTGAGGTACAGAAATATATTTGCATTTTTAAATATAAAGCTATCACATAAAAATACTTATACCCTTCTTTCAACAAAATATATTTTTTACTTTATTTACACAATATTATAAGTTTTAGCTTATATAGGTCAATAGAGATCAATAATATAAGGAGTGTCTTTATTAAATTCACTTGTTGTCTAGTACTAAGTTATCTTAAAAATACTTATTCAGTGCAGATACTATGTTCATTATATATTACATTCTAGAGATGATTTTATTTATTTTCTTCAATAAATTATCTTGTTTTGCTTCCATGCACTTTTTATTAAAGTTATTGAATATTCATTTCTTGTATTATATTTTCCAGTTCAGATATTGTTGGTACAAGGCTTTCCGGCCCTTCTTCTACAGAATGTTGATTAATCCTGATTTTTATCACGCTATAAATTGTAGCCATTCCTGAGTTAGACAATAAATTGTTACCACTTCTATGTTTTAGTACATGTTGCGTGATATCTGCTATTTTTCACTCATTGTTTTCTCACATTTTATTCCGTAAAAAGTGTTAAAATATGCTGCCAAAATTTCTGGACTATGCTAATCAAGACTTTTCTTATATTTCCTTGATGTCCTGGTTAACAATTTTTTTTTATGAAGTTGTACTTTTTTTCTATATATATATACACTGCCTTTTTATATACACTTGTTTACTTTCTCTTACTCCTAGTAAGAGGAAGTATTGTAATCGTGTCAAATTTTCGATATTGAGTTTTCACCGGAAATATCCGTATTGAGGTCCCCTGAGTCTAAAAACGTGGTTTTTAGCAAATGGTCTGTGTGTGTGTGTCTTGTGTGTATGTGAACAGCATAGCTCAAAAACGAAAAACCGTAGAAAGCTGAAACTTGATATTCCGTTTAGGTATCACCATGCGATCTGACTGTGCTTTATCTGCCAAAATTCCTCAACCGGCAGTACCACTATACTAGTTGTTTTTTTTACTTTTTTGCATTTTTCTCAAAAATGGCTCCAACGATTTTCTTTAAACTTGATACATCAACTACATATAGATGGAGCTACAACTTTTATTTAAAACATTTCTCTAGGAAAATTCATTTAAGGGCACTTTTGGGGGAGAGGTGGGGTTAGGTCAACCTCTAAAATGCTATTTCAGTTTATTAAATAATTCGGTCATTTAAATAATGTTAATTAGAATTAAATATGTTATTGAAATTCCGAGTTTGAGAAAAGTGCTTTTGTTTTAACACTTTACTAAATGATTTTGTCACTTTTTCGCAATTTTCTCAAAAATGGCCCCTACGATTATCTTAAAACTGGACATATAAACTAAACATTCAAAGATCTACAAATTTTTATATAAAACATTTCTCTGGGAAAATTCATTTAAGGGCCCTTTTAGGAGAGGGGTAGGGTTACAGCTTCCTCTAAAGTGGTATCATAGTTGATTATACAACTCTATCATTCAAATGAAATTAATTAGAAATAAATAGATGGCCGAAATTCCGAGTTTGAAGGAAATCAGTAAACAGGAAGTGCGCTTTTACTGAATAGTTTTTTACAATTTTCGACAAATTTCATTAAATTTGGTACACAAACTATAAAATTTGTCAATTATCATTTTGAGAACTGGAGTAAGAGAAAGTTGTGTGAGTGTTTCACACCAGATTTTTTTTTATATGCATTGCGAACTGGAAAGATCTATTATTGTGCTCTCCTAAGCATTCTCCAGTGCATTGCCGGCCTCCAAGCAATGTTCTCTAGCTACACTGCTCATTGACGTACAGAGAGTTGTAGAGGCTCCTAGTAGGAGAAAATCTAAGGGCAACAGGCTGGATTCGAACCCGGGAACTATTAGGCCAGTGCGCTATCACTAAGCAAATCCCTTCTTTTACAAAGTTGTATACTACAATAATAATAATTGACTTATGATTAACATAATTCACCGATATAAAATAAAGTTCATAAAGAACCTACACATTGCTGCGACAGCAGAGAAGATAGTGAAATGACAAGTTTTTCTTTTAGTTGCAGCGGTTAGTTTCAAGAATGCTAAAAGTTTCTAAGTGAATTATCATCATAGGTCCTGATTCCTTGTAAAAAAAGCGCCACATCAGCGGTGGGAATGAAAAAAAAAAAAAAAATCAGATATGAAACACTAACACAACTTTCTCTTACTCCAGTTTTCAAAATAATAATTGACAAATTTTATAATTAGTGTAACAAATTTAATGAAATTTGTCGAAACCGGAAAAAAAACTGTACAGTAAAAGCGCAATTCCGGTTCACTAATTTTCTTGAAACTCAGAATTTTGGCCATCTATTTATTTCCGCCCCTCCCCTAAAAAGGGCTCTTAAATGAATTTTCCCAGAGAATGTTTAAAATAAAAGTTTACAATTAGTTGTAAATGTAGTTTATATGGGAAGTTTCATGAAAATCGTCGGAGCCATTTTGGAGAAAATCGCAAAAAAGTAAAAAAAAAAAAAAATTGTTTTAGTAAAGTGGTAAAGTCAACACACTTACGGTCATTCAATTTTTTTTTTTTCAAAACTCAGAAATTTCAACAACATATTTAATTCTAATTAACATTATTTAAATGACAGAATTGTCTAATAAACTGAATTAACAGTTTAGAGGAAGCCATAACCTCACCTCTCATCTCCCTCAAAAGTACTCTTAAATGAGTTTTTCCGGACAAATGTTTCAAATAAAAGTTTTAGCTCTTTGTATATGTAGTTGATGTTTTAAATTTCAATTCAGTAATTATTGATGATGGAAAAAAAAATTCAAATCATAACTCCCTTTATTTTTTGAGTAGTATTTAATGATATTATAAAAAAAAAAATCTGCTGCTGATATGCAGGTTTCAGAAACAAATTTTTTTTTCTCAAAAGGGAAGTCATATTTTTTATTATGAATTTTAAAAAGTTTAAAAAAAAAAAAAAAATGGGGCGGGTGTTGGTGTAGTGGTTATGAGCACGGACTTGTAAGTGGGAGGACACCAGTTCGAATCCCACGTATAACTGCTAAATTTTATATTTGTTTAAAAAATGTAATTAGTAAAGTAGGTGCTTCTGCCTCCCCGTCCACTACCTTAATTTGCCAGTTGGGACGTTAAGCCCGTCCGAAAGCATTAAAAAAAAGTGAGAAATATTTATTTTAGTACAGCATTCAAATTTTAATAATAGCTATATCACACTTGTTCCAGTCATATAAAAAAAAATGGCGTAATGCTAAATTAATGTAATATAAAACCACTCATTTATATGTTGGAAACATTGATTTTTCTCTCTAAAAACCTCTTTAAATTATACATACAGTTCAACCATTTATATCAATCAACCATATGGGCATAATATCATACCATAATTCTTTTTGGGCGGGTGTTGGTGTAGTGGTTATGAGCATGGACTTGTAAGTGGGAGGACCCCAGTTCGAGTCCAGCGTATAACTGCTAAATTTTATATTTGTTTAAAAAATGTTAATAGTAAAGTAGGTGCTTCCGCCCCCGTCCACGACACCTAATTTGGTAGATGGACGTTAAGCCCGCCTAAAAAAAATAGGCATTACTTTACTTTACTTAATGGTGAAATATGAACGTTAAATAGTGTATTAAAAAGGATTGGAATTTAATAATTTTTTGAATTCCCAGCTGATCGCTTGATTAGTAAAACTTCAAGTTTTTAGTTCTATAAAATAAATAGCTCCACTGACTTTTCTGAGAAGTCTTTAAAGGTGAAAAACAAGGCAATTGACAAACGAGCAATCCCTGAAAAAGGGAGAGCAAAGAAAATTTCTAATTCGCTCATTAACATGAGCATAAGGAAGGAAGACGCATTAACTCAGTGGGCACAACAAGTATTAGATGAAGACCAAGGAAATATTATCGATGAGGGTGAGTACAATCCTCCTATCTCTTTCAAAAAACCCCGGACTTCACAATCACCCAAAATTTTAGACTTAAATTCCAATTCTGATTTTCCACGGCTAACTGTACATGACAAAGATGAAATGCAGATTGATCAAACTACAGCACCCACTCGCAACCAAAAAACATATGTTTACAATAGACCGCAAATACCAACGCACAATAAATATGCACCGTTATCCGAAATTGAACCTGAAGAACCACAGATTAACTCAAACAAACAGATGAAAATCCCACCAATTTTTATAATGAACACAGAAAATTATCAAGCTACTATTGAAGAAATTAAAAACAAAATCGGCACTTCTTTTGAAACCCAATTATGCAAAAACAAGCTGAAAATACTATTAAAAAATTCAGATGACTTTAGAAAACTTACAAAATTTTACGATGACACAGGCACAAAATACTACACATTTGTGAACCCCGAAGACAAAAAATTATCAGTTGTAATCAGGGGTATACCGTACTCAGTCACTGATAAAGAAATATTTGAAGAATTAACACAAAACTATCCAGTGATCTCAGTTACCAGGCTAATGAACAAAAAATGTGAACCCCCTGTACCAACCCCTCTTTGCGCAGTACTTCTGGAAAATGACAACAAAGGAAGAGCAATATTTCAGCTTACCCGTCTCTATTACTCAGTAATCACAGTGGAGCCCAGACGAAAGACCAGCCGCATCCCACAGTGCACAAATTGCCAGCAATATGGACATACCAAAAACTACTGCCGACTAGACCCTAAATGTGTAAAATGCGCAGGCGACCATCACTTCTCCGTATGCCCAAACCGCCAGCTGGAAACACCCAAATGTATAAATTGCAATGGGGATCATACAGCCAACTTTAGTAAATGTCAAACCTTAATCAAAATAATCAATAGAAAGAAATCAAGAAACGCACAAGAAAACACCTCATCAAGGATAAACAACACGCCTCCAAGACTCTTCACCCAAAATAAGAACTAAATTTTCTCCAGAGAAACCTAGCGCAAGCACTCCTATCAGTTCGATTCCCAACTACTGGGCACAAAGAAGAAGAACCTGCAGGCCGTCTGACCAGAGTTCTAACGTTTCTTCCGAACCTACAACAACTATATTCAATGCCATAAAAGATCTACTCCTACAGGTAATCACTCCTATCATCCCACACCTAAAACAATTGCTCTCTAACCTGGTTCAGAACTTCTTCTTTTCAAACAATAGACAATCATAGACAGCTTCACACTCACAACTTAACACTAGTAAATTGGAATGCCAACGGACTTAAGTCGCGAACGTCTATATTCTCTGACTTTCTTACTAGATACGACATTGACATAGGATGCATTACCGAAACACATCTTAACTCAACTGACCGACTTAAAATACCAGGATACATCACCTACCGAACTGATAGACAGACACGTGTAGCTTCAGGTGGAGTCGCCCTCTGTGTGAAAATAAGCATTAAACACCAGATATTCCCTCTAACTCCATTAACTAATCTTGAAGCTGTAGCTATTCAGGTAGCTACCCAAACAGGCCCTTTAATAATTTTATCTGCCTATCTAAGACCGAACACAAGACTTCTGGAAGACGACCTTCAACAAATTTTTACACATAACAGCACACTGTTACTAGGAGATCTCAACAGCAAACATACATACTGGGGATGCCGAACTACCAATAACAATGGTACCAGGCTACTGATGGCGACAGACAACTTAAACATACTGATCTCAGCCCCAGAAGAACCCACATTTTATCCTACACAACGTACCTACCAACCTGACATACTGGACATCGCATTATCACGCAATGTTAATATGCCAATACATCTGGACCCAATCAGTGAACTGGACTCAGACCACCTTCCAGTAATATGTACGTTTCACTCTCATATACAACGCAATGAACAACCACCAAAATTAATCACTGGAAAGATAGACTGGGAAACTTACAGACATGAAATGAATAACCTACTAACAATATCAACTCATTACAGGTCCTACGACGACATTGACACTTCACTTCACACATTTACACAGCAATTTATACAGGTGTTTATCACTCTACTTACAAACGACAAGACAACGTCCACAGAACTAAGAGACTACCAGGTCGAATTCTTAACCTGATCCATGAGAAAAACAGAATTCGTAAGATTTGGCAGAGAACTAGAGACCCTTCAAATAAAACTCACTTCAATCGACTAGCTAGACAAATCAAATGGGAACTTGACAACTACAGAATCTCCACTTACAGAACATACTTAGAAGCGATGACTCCAGGCGACAGTCGTCTCTGGAAAGAAACAAAAAGACTGCTAAACGAACACACTCAGATTCCTCCACTACAATCAGGCAACGTGTTGGCAATAAGGGATGAAGAAAAGTGCGAAGCAATAGCGACTCATCTAGAAAACAAATTTACTCTAACTGACCATAGGACCAGGACATTGAAGACCAGATCTATTCCGAACTACAACAACCTCACCACACAGCAGAACTTCCTATCGCATTTACTTCTCCTTCCGAAATTTTATCCATAATCAAAGGTCTCCCCAACAAAAAGGCCCCGGGAGACGATTTAATTCCCAATATTGCCATAAAAAACCTGCCTCAGAAAGGTCTTGCATTCCTAACTGGGATCTTCAATGCTTGTCTTAGATTAGGATATTTTCCTAAACAGTGGAAAAATGCTATAGTGATAGTATTTCATAAAGCTGGTAAACCAAAAAGCGATCCTAATAGCTATCTCCCAATCAGTCTCTTAAACTCTCTCTCCAAAATATTAGAAAAAATAATGTACAAACGACTCTTAAAACACTTGACAGCCTCTAACACAATCCCACATCATCAGTTTGGATTCAGACAAAAACACTCACCACTACACCAACTAAAAAGAGTCACAGAACACATTGTACACAAATTTGAGGAAAGAAAATACACGGCAGCAATATTTCTTGATGTGGCTGCTGCATTTGATACTGTTTGGCACTCTGGACTAATTTACAAACTTACAAACACAAATGCACCAACATACCTAACTCGAATAATAGGATCCTTCTTACAAGACAGAACATTTCAGGTAAGACTCAACAATACATTCAGTACAGAAAGACAAATACTAGGGGGACTACCACAAGGGGCAATCATGAGCCCAATACTCTTCAACCTCTACTGCTCAGACATACCTGAACCTACTACAGCGACCTTAGCTACCTACGCGGACGATACCATGTTAGCCTCATCCAGTACAGGCATTAACGAAAGCATTACTGACTTACAAACATCAATAGACTGTATATCTGGCTGGTTTCACCGATGGAAGCTAAAGTTAAACCCATCTAAAACTGAAGCGAAAATCTTCGCTCTCCGGCGGTTTCGGAATGAAGACCTTCGCCTACTAACACTTGACAACCAGCAAATTCCCTGGAAACAAAAAGACCAAGGAGTGCGTTATCTGGGCGTAATCCTTGATACAAGACTCAACTGGAGACTACACATTAACACTAAACTGCAACAAGCATACACCCGACTGAAACAACTCTACCCACTCATTAACAGAAACACACCACTCAAACACTCCTGCACCACACTACTCTATAAAACTCTCCTTAGACCTCTCCTGACATACGCCTGTCCAGTTTGGATAACAGCTAGCAACACACTGACAAAACGATTGTAGACTTTCCAAAACAAGGTACTGCGAATTGCACTAAACGCTCCCTGGTTTGTCAAAAACACACAAACACACAGAGAACTTGACATGCCAGATATATACACACACATGACTAAACTTACAGACAATTTCTTCCTAACGCTTCACACACTACCCTCAGCTTCACATTACCACATAGGCGAGCCTACTTCATCCAGACGATTAAAACCCAGACTGTATCAAGATCTCTGACAAAACTCATCTTTGTTTTATTGTTTCTTTATCTTTCAATACCCCTATGTGTAAAGCTCTAAGCGAGCTGGCCCATACTAATTTGTAATAATATAAAAAGTTTTTTTTTGTGTGAGAAAAACTGTTTTTGAAAAATTAAAATTGCTTTAGTAGTTGTTAATTAAGTGTTTAATTTTTATTAAGTTATTAAGTTGTTTATTTAAGTTATTAATTTTTGAACAAAAAAAGTAAAAAGGTTTTTTTACCGCTGGCATAGTTATAAAAAACTGTTATGGATAAACGCGTAAGTGTCTGTCCAAAGGGAAAAAAAAATAAGCAAGATGAATGTTTATAAAAATGCTCTCTCTTGTTTACTGTTTTAATCCCATAAGTTGTAAACAATGCCTTGTTTTTAAAATACTTTCAGTCTACCTCAAGCTCCCATTCGTTCCGGCAAGGTGAACCGTCCATATTCGACGAACGAAAAAACTGATATGTACGAAATTTTTGTTGTCAAGCCGTCGTCAAGCTCAAACAGCTGCTAAGGTTTACCAGGAGAGACTTCCTGAACGACGTCACCTAAGCCGGAAAACGATTACTCATATTGCTGTAACCTTCCGCTGGTATGGCAGTGTCATTCGCCAAGGGCCAATAAATAGGGTTAGGAATGTTCGGTACTTTCGATAGTGAGCTTGATGTACTCGTGGGCAGGAGAATCCTAACACTTCAGTTCGAAATGGGGCTGAAGTTCTGGAAATTAGTAAAACTGGCGTGTGGTAAATACTCCGGCACTATCAAATGATCACATTCGCGAAAGGGGATCAAGAGCGCCGACTTACTTTTTTGGCTCATATGAGTGTATTAACGGGGAATTTCCAGATTTTTTTATCTTTTACTTTATGGACTTTTGTTTATTTTTTTACTTTAAGCAAAAAGAATAATTTTTTTAGTTAAGATTTTTTTACAACCCAGGAAAGGTTTTGGCAACCCAGGAAGCCATTTTTGGTTTTTAGGATCCAGCAGTCAGCGGTAACAAAAGTTTTTTTTCCGTTCAAAAATTCATAATTTTGGAACTACAAAAGCAACTTTAATTTTTCAAAAAAGTACTTTTAGAATTCATAATAAAAATTATGGGTTCCCACCTGAAGAAAAAAGTTTGTTTCTGTAACTTGCATATCAGCAGCAGAATTTTTTTTTTTTAATCACTAAGTGACATTTAAGTTATTTCAGACTTAAATACAAATATAAACAAAAACCTGCAGTGACTGAAAATAGAAATAATATCCTATACAATTTAATAAACTAGTTAAAGAAGCATTCACGTATATAATGAATCACAAAGATTTCTACAATAATGTATCGCTGAACTAAGAGCCTGTAGCACTCAAGATTCACTTGTCAATTAGACGAAAAGAGAACAAAAAAGAAGGGAAAGAGCCTACAATCCACTAATTCAAGGCATAGGAAGCTGAAACATTTAAAAATATAAGGCTGGTTTTTTCACGAATATATTGGCAGTTGTTGGCATGAGCAGTCAATCAATAGTAGTCATTAATGTTAATATGTTAGTACTTTTTTCTTCAGCCCTAAACACAAATTAATTTGGTTAATACTATACAATAACCGTATGTAAATAAATAAATACATTTGAGAGAGAACTTTTAAAAGTTAACCACACTTTGTGGAAGAAGACTAATAATCTAATTAATTAATTTATTAAAAAAAAAACACATTGAAACAGTAAAAGTAATTAAAACCATGTAAACCTTCAATTAGGTAAATAACATCGATTCATGGTTTTATTTATATATCAGCAATGAGCAGCAATTAACAAATTTTGTTTATTGATTGTTAATACCAATCTAAGGTATCATAATATTTTGTAGTTTGTATTTATATTGTTTCGTTTACTATTTTTATAATTTATTATTTATTAATTTCTTTAATCTAAAAACTTATTGTATCCAAACTGCTGAGATAGAATGGTTTAACAGAGAGTAACTGAGAGAAATTGAATTTCCCCGCTTAGTACAATTACTAGTTGGAAAATTCCTGTGGCATTAAATTTGGCCACATCGTTTGTACCGTTTGTTTTCCCTAAGGGTTTGACGACAGCAAATCCAACTTTCTATTCAGCTTTCTCGGAGGTCAAAAGTTTCAGGCCATCCATAAGTTCTAGTAGCCGTTCCTGGGTTTTATTTACCAGTGTAAGAGATGACGTAACTGTTGAAAGCATTATTGCTATCTCTCTTTACAAAGCAAGCTTAGTATAATTTTTTTTCTTTGGCATTTTCTGCACTTTGAGATCTAATGAAATGAAAAGAATGTTAAATAAAAATAAAAAAAATAATAAAAAATGATTCTTAAAAATTGATCTTCCTGTGAGGCGTCTTCAGTGCCTTATTTATATATCACATCTAGATTTTTCTAGAGAACATTACGGAGATATATCACCACCACTCCAAGATATTAGTTTATACTAAATAGCAAGACTTGGGGCCTGCATCACACTACACAATCATCTCACAAGTGTTCTACACCTATACAATGGATGTAGAGAACGGGTTTTGAGAAATAAACTGGAATATAAGCTGAACACTGTATAATGAGAGAAACACAAACTGCAAGGACTTTACGAGTACAATACAAGTTAGGTAGCGAGGGATACCTATATAAAGATATAGACTAGCTGAGAAGGTTGATGGTTGCTGACTGGTTGTAAACTGGTCGTAAAGTGTTGTAAAACTGTTCTCTTGTAGGGCTAGCTCGGCTGTATATATATATAGAATCTCCCATCCTAGTATGGTCTAGGTAGCAAGTAACTAGATTGATTCATTTTCGTGTTTCTCCGCTCTTCGTATCCTATTACATCATCTCCTCAATGGATGTGAGAAGGAGAGAGAATTTAGAGAGGTAAATTAGAATCAATTCTAAACAGTATAATGAGGGTCGACACAAATTGTAAGGACTTTACAAGTATAATAGAAGTTTGGTTGCGAGAGATATATAAAGAGGCTGAGCAGGTTAAAGGGGGCTGACTAGTTGTAAACTGGTCGTAAACTGTTCTCTTATAGGGCAAGCTTGGCTATATATGTATATATATATATATATATAAATTACGATTTTTAATTCAAAGATGCCGTTTTTAAAAATTATAATTTATTTAGAATTGGAATTACAATATAAACATCCGCTCTAACAATATATACAAGACTAAAAACTGTGGGAAAGTTAGGATATTATATAGGAAATAGGAAAGGATGGGATCAGCAGTTTATCAGCAATTTTATGAGGTTAATATCCAGGTTTATTCTAACGTAATTCCTCAACCCCTAGAATGGACTTCCTCCGGAAGTGCGAAGTCAGGTGATTGTTGACGCATAAGTATTCCTTCTTGTTACCTTGTAGCAGATGAAGAGGCCTATGAGTAAAATCAGCAAGATGCTCCCAATATTGAATTTACTTGAAATCACTGAATTCATCTCGACTGGGGTCACTATATTTTGAGGTAGGTGCTAAGTCCAAATGCCTCATGTTTATTGAAAATTTTGGTGCTTGGACTTTCCTTAGAATAGCTTCAAAGTCGCTTAACACTATCGGCTGTCCAAATGATTTAGACTGTTGTTGCAGCGTCTTGTCTTTGAAGATGATTGTGTCTTCGTTTGGCCTTAGAAGATAAATTCCTCAGAGTGTTTTCTTTTCCATTTCAGTTCCCTTTTGAATTGTTAATGTTCTACGGTAGGGAAGACTGCCAAATATTGATTTATTTCTTTGACCCATATCACTTGACTGTCTCTGATACTGAGTGAAGTGAACTTGCAGGAAGACGTTGTCCGTTTGATTAAGATTTCTTCCTCGGACTGGGTTGACTGGTATACAAGTGTGTGTGAAGGGCACAAGTACCCAGAGGGTAGTTTGATGTTACACATTGTTCGTAAACCTTCAATTTTTGTACTGCTGGATTTTAGAAGGAATTTTGTGGTTGGGAGTATTGTCATTATGATTGAATTGATGAGGGATTGAATAGGATGAGGTAATACAATTCAAAATGTTCTTTCTTTACAATAGGTAAATGTATGAAATAAATAATTTCATTTTTATGACTAATTTTACAATCAATATCTAACAATTTTATAATGTCGAACATGTTTTCATATTTAATTTCAATGGGTAATTGGCCATCATAATAATGTACAATGTTTTTTAATTCTGAAAATAATTCATACGTTGAAATAATACTTGGATGAAATGTTTTGAGTTTACAAAAGGTGAGAGAGTTCTCAATATCATTCACAATATTTAGGATCATGTTGTATAATATTTCTACATGATTTAGAATGTCAGATATGACAGCGAATTCGTAAACTTCGTACAGATCGTCATTTAATAACAATAATTTCTCTTTTATTTCAACGTTATTTTCGTTAATTGTTTCTAATGAATTCTTTCATTATTCCTACATTTATAGAGCAATGGGGTTTATTTGATTTTGTACATTTCTTTGATTAAATTTTAATTCCTCTAGAATTTTATCATAATTTTCTCCGTCATAAGCGTCTAAGTTACCGCTTATGCTTTTTATTATGCTTCCTAAACCATTAATAGTACCTCTTTTATTTCTTATCTTATTATTATTATTATTATTATAAATATTAATTATCTCTAATTTTTCATAGATTACATTTTTTGTATGATTGATTAATTTACCATAGTTCCTTATAGTTTTAATTTTGTTTATATTTTTTACTTTGTTTTTATAAAGATCACTTACATTAAATATATTAAATAAATTTAAATAATAATTATTTGTGTCATGCAGTTGCTTTAATAAAGGCCCTACCCAATAATAATGCACAAAGGTGTGGGTACTCGTCTGTAAATTGGCTTGTCCCCATCAGTATTGGTAAGATTCCTGTGTTGTGAGTATTGTTTCGAATCTCTAAATCTCGCCCTATCGTGGGGAAGAAGAAGAAGGCCCTGGAACAGGATCCTTAGTTTTAAATTTGTCAGGCCCAAGTTGTCTTGGTCGTTTAATATTAGACATATGGATTTTCTCGCGAGTGTTAAAGTGTCTCGGGCTAATTATTAGTGTTTTAAGTTTTGGGTCTAATGAAGTAACTGTCTCTTTATTATATTTGTTTTTCGTTTTGTTCATTTTTTGTCTATTTTTCACGAATACTTCAGTGGGAATTTCAGGTGGATCTTCCCTGGATTTGTTTCTGCTGTCTAATACCTTTTCTTTATTCGAGTCAATTCTCGCTCTAATCCGTTCATATAAAAGTTTAGTTTTGTCTCTGTGTTTATTTATGTAGTCGTTTATTAATTGTTTTTCAATGTCCATTTCGAAAACTGGTTCTGTTTGTAAGTGTCCATGTAGTATCTCAAAAGGAGTAAGTTTGGTAACTGAGTATATGGAGTTATTGTATGCTAGTAAGGCTTATTTTACTTTACTTTCCATATTGTCGTCTTTGAATTCGTCCCTGTTATTTAAAATTCTTATGTGCTCTATGAGAGTAGAGTGGCCATTCCGTTTGATTCCGGATGTTGTGAGCTTATGAAATGTATATTGATTTTGTGGTAGGTCCAACAGTTCTTTTATTACGGAGTTATTGAATTCTAAACCGTTGTCTGATATTATTTTCTTTGGCTAATGGGTAAAGTACTCTATTAATCTGTTAGCTAGGTAGTGGAAGAACGAAATGAAAAATAATAGTTTTTAAAAATAATTTAGAATATTTTATAATGTGATTTTAACTTCAAAAAGAGTGTATTTTACTGTCAGGTACTGTAAATTTGGATCATTAAACAAAGGCACAAAATCCCGTTAGGGTAACTCTTTTGTATAAGAGAATTCCCCCGCGAGAGAGAGAGCAATTCCAAAGAAGAGAGTCTAGCATTAGCTTTCAAAGAGTAAAGAGTAGACAGTCTGCACTTAGCCTTCAATCAATTAAGTCGCATTCTGCTTCCAAAGCCAGAACACTACTTCAGGAATTGCTCAGTGCCAATGATAGATATTTCCCTTTATATTAGATATACTTCTGATTTATAATTGTGATACTGTAATGTGCTTAAATTTGTTTAGAAAATAATATATTTATTTATAAAAGCAGTGTGACTTCTTAATTATTCTTAATACTTCTATCTCTTAACCGTATATACATACAAGCCCTTTTCGCTAAAACGCTCACGCCACAAGCTACCTATACACACATCACACTATCACATTACAGCTATTGTTATACCTTGACCTGTAGTTAATTTGTAAATTTGAGCGAACCTGGAGAAAGAGTCGATGATTGTTAAAAATTTGAAGCCGTCTAAGGTTACACTGTCAATATGTATAATTTCCAGTGGTCTAGTTGCTGTAGGGTGTGATTTAGTTTGGGTTTTATGGGCGTTCTGTCGTATTTTGTCGTAAGGCAAATTTCGCACTTATTGATGTATTCTTGTATTGATTGTCTCATTTTTGGCCAATAGTATGTCCTTTGTATTTTGTTGAATGTTTCCACAATAATCTGTGGTTGGTTTTGCCTACATGATTGTTTTCTATGATTTCCTTTGTCTCTCTTTCGTCTAGCATGTCTAATAGCTTTTGGGTAAATTTTTTTAACATCACGTCTGATTCGCCAAAATATTTTATAACTACTGAAGTAAAACGTATCATTTTCAAAATATAAACCATATTTTGTTTTGGGTTTGATATATTCTTTGATTATTTTCACTATGTCTTCTTCAAATTTGTTTTCTGATATTTCTGCGATTATTCTGATTTTAGAAAATATTATTATTATTATTATTAATTATGTTGAAAATGGATTTTGAGGTTCGGTCAAAATCCATTTTCAACATTGAATACAACGGTCGTAACGAATACCAAAAACATTATTAATTATTCTGATTAAATAGTTTTAATAATTTAATGGGTTTTGGATTGTATTTAACTAAGGAGAGGATTATTTGAAGATTACTAAAATTTACTGGTCCTTCAATGATGGGTATTTTCAATGTCGTGTTGCCCAGGATGTTGGAGTGGACAGTTGCATCATTGTCTTCGTTTTCGTCAATGATTTCTATATCACTGTTGTTGTCAGGTGTTTTCACTATGACAGATTCTTTTTCTATGTCTCGTTGGGAGTTTTCATGTTCCAGTGGTGCTTCGTTAAAGTCAGGGTTCTCTTGATAGAATTTTTGTACCAGTTCGTCTAAAATTTTGTTACCATCTTCGTCTCTATTTCATTCATATTTATTTCTATTCGCGATAGTGCGTCTGCTACTTTATTTTCTGCGCCCTGTTTATAAGAAATGTCGTAGTCAAATTCTTCTAACTTAAGTCGCCATCTTAACAGTTTGTAGTTGGGTTCTTTTAGAGTGTACCACCATTGGTGAGGGCGGTGGTCACAAAAAATTTTTAATTTCCTACCATGTAAGTATGGTCTGAAATATTTTGTAGCCCATACAATTGCTAATAATTTCTTTTCTATTGTGGACAAATGGGTTTCAGTTTCGTAAAGGTTGCGCCTGGCGTAAACTATTGGTAAGTCTGAATTGTCATGTTTTTGGCTGAGAACTGCTCCTATTGCTCCGTTGCTAGCGTCAGTAGTTAAAATAAACTCTTTCGAAAAGTCCGGGTATTTTAGAATAGGTTCGTTCATCAGTAAGTTTTTGCATGTGCTGAAGTATTCGGGATCGTTAGTGTTTATTATGGCGTTCTTTTTCAAACATTTTGTCATTGGTTTCGTAATGCGTGCAAAGTCCTTTATAAATCTTCTGTAGTACCCTATAAGTCCTAGGAAACTTTTAATCTGTTTGTTAGTTTTTGGAATTGGGAAGTCTTGAATTACGTTCAGTTTGTCTGGATTGGGTTTTATTCCGTTTTATTTCCGTGGCCTAAATATGCAATTTCTTTTCTGAAAAATTCTGATTTGTCAATTTGTATTTTTAGGTTGTGTTCACGGAGTTTTTTAAGTATTTTAATTATGTTTTCTGTGTGTTCTTATAGTGATGTCCCAAGTATTATTATGAAATCTAGGTATACTAAGCAGGTTTTATTGATGTACTCTTTTAGGACGTTATTCATGAGTCTCTGAAATGTGCTTGGGACGTTCTTTAAACCGAAAGGTAAACGAACGAACTCGAAATGTCCGTGATATGTCGAAAATGCAGTTTTTTCTATGTCTTTTTCGTCTATTTCGATCTGGTGAAATCCAGATGTGAGATCCAAAGTCGTGAAATAAATAGATTTTCCTAATTATCTAGTATCTCAGTGATATTCGGAATAGAGAAATTGTCGTCGATTGTTCGTGAGTTCAGTTTTCTATAATCTACTACCAGACGTGTTTTTCGTTTTCCTGATGCGTCCATTTTCTTTGGTACAATCCATATGGGAGAAGACTAGGGGGAATAACTTTCTCTAATGATCCTATTTTTTAGTAATTTCGTGATATGTTCGTCTATGTCCTTGTTAAATGCCTCGGGGAGTCTGTAACTTCTAGTACAGGTTGGTGTCTCGTCAGTTAAATTTATTTTATGTTTGATTGTGGGTGTATGTGTTAATTGTTCGTCATCGTACGAGAACAGATCCTTATAGTTTTTTATGATTTTAGTTAGTGCCGCTTTTTCTATGTCGTTTAAGTGTTCTGTGCGTAAGTTAAGTTCTTCTGGTTCTGTATTAAAACATTCTGTATTGTTCTGAAAATATTGTAGTTTGCAAGTTTTCTGGTTACAGTATATAGTTTCATTGGAAAAGTCCATTTTCATTTTTAATTCTTTTAGGGCAGGACATCCTAATAATAAATTGAAATTTTTGTGGAAGTTAAAGATGTAACTTTAATTGTTTTACCATTAATTCCTAAATTTATATACTCATTGCCACAGCTTTTCCCAGAAGCGGTATTAAACACGAATTGTTCTTTAAATATTTTTATTTCCGGTAAATGAGTTTTTATTAATTCCGGGTGAATTAGATAAAATTTTGTAGTGCTGAATTTTGATGATGGGTAGTTTTGAGTTGCAATTGATGTTTCTTGTTGTTCTTCCGGTCTATTTCTAAAAAATGGGGGTTTAAAATTTGTTCTATTTGTTCGTCAATTACTGGTTCGTTAGGGTCATATTCTTGGGCTATTTCGTAATTTTGTCGGCCGTCATGTTCATAACTATTATGATATTCATACGTTTGTGTGTTGTATGTTTGATCGTGGTTGTATACTTCTTCGGCCGTCCAATTTATAGGTCGGTTAGGAGAGTTATGCATAAAATAGTTATTAGGTCTCGTGGTTTGTCGAGTTGAAATTGACATGGGTTCATTGGGGAATGGTTTTCTTATCCAGTTTACGGGTTGGTTGGAAGGGCTACGTGTGAAATAGTTAGGTTTCTTAAGTTGTTCAGTTGAAGTCGACATCCAAAAAATTGGACCTGTAGGGATATGTGTCCTTTCTCGAAATCTTATTAAAGGATTGTTAGGGATTGGTTTAAAATTTTGAACTAGGGTATTTGGTGGTCTTAGGTATTGGAAGTCGTTTCTCAAGAGGCTTTCTAGTTCATTAAGGGTTTGAGGATTGCGTGTAGCCAGGTTGTTTCGTAAGGGGTCTTTCATTGAAACGATAGTGTGCAGGACTACAAGCTTTTCGTTGTGGGTGTAAACAATTCGGGTGTTATTAGTTTCTAGGGATAAATTTGGTTTGTATAAGTGGAACAATTCGATTATTTCATTTACAAATCCTATGTGGTTGTCACTTCATTTCCTGTACATTATGTCGAAGAGAATGCTGTTTGAGTTTTGTTTGTTTGAGAATTTTTAAATAAGGAATCGTTTCAGTTCAGTCCAGTTTTGTTCTTGTAAAATTTCAGGTGCTCTATCTGTCAGTTTGCCCTTGATGTTTATGAATGCTAATGCTTTTAGTGATTTCGAAACTTCTGGGTTGCAATTGTTAATTAAATTGTTAATTTCGTCTACTCTATTTATAAAGTAACATAATTGTTTGGGATTTCCATTAAATAAGGGGATTGTATCCGTAAAGGCTTGTATCTCAGTAACTGATGACATTTTTAATTGATAGTAAAGTAAATCTAAATAATACTGGTAATATATATTATGTCAAAGCCTTAAAGTGAAGAAAACAAGGAAGATACAAATATAAATGTTTGAATTCTTAAGTTATTTCATTTAATTGTTATATATATATTATGAAACCTTTAAAATATAAAAAGAAAATGTTATAAAAATTGTAATATAAAAGATATATTTTGAAATCTTCTTATTAAAAAAACATTCAAAAAGTAGCTTTGTATCACTTACAAAGTAAAAAGTATGATTCTTATTAGAGATATTTTAAAAGTTGCGAGGTGGCCTTCTTACGGCGATTCCTGGGCACTAGCGTTGCTGGCTCTGTGGGTTTTCTTCACCGGAGTCTTGATGTCTGCCGCTGATGCAAATTTTGTTTTATCGGTAATAAATGATTTAATCAAACAGGATCCGATTAAGAGTGTTTACGCTTCGACTGAATACTGTTTACCGGTCCTACTGACTGCGCCAATTACGTTTTTTATTTCAAAGATTCCGTTTTCAAAAATTATAATTTATTTAAAATTGGAATTACAATATAAACATCCGCTCTAGCAACATATACAAGACTAAAAACTGTGGGAAAGTTAGGATATTATATAGGAAATAGGAAAGGGTGGGATCAGCAGTTTATCAGCAATTTTATGAGGTTAATATCCAGGTTTAATCTAACGTAATTTATATATATATAGAATCTCGCACCTAGTCTGGACTAGGTAGCGAATAACTAGATTGATACATTTTTGTGTTGTTCCGCTCTTCGCATCCTATTACACCTATTGTAATGATTTTGTACATCATATTGTTTTGTAATAATTTTATTCCTATTTAAAAATAGTACATAAAACAATAAACTTAACCAACCAACATAAAGTCTTTCATACTTAAGTACACAGCCGCTACCAGCATGATACTAAGGGGAATGTGAGCTTGGTTTTTGGTATTAATCGACAATATTCCAATATCGCAACAAACTTCTTTATAAGAGAGCTGGTTTAGTTTTAGGTCATCCATAGCAAGATTTTTCAGTAGTTGGTTGTAAAGTGGTAGAGGCGTGTATAATCCTTGCCGAGAAAGGTAGGGTTTATTTTTCCCCTCTCCTTTGCCCATTCACGCGGAAATATCTGTGAGATAATAAGATTTAAGTGTCCCCTCCACTATTGTTGTCAATGCCAAATTTTGTTTTGTTCTAGAATGCCTAATTTTTTTCTTTCATTTCTCTTTCCGCTCTGGCAGCAGAAATGAATGAATGTCTCCGCCGCTCGTTCTGATCTCTAGCGGAGACTTCTAATATATTTTTGCAATTTCCGTCTTTTTCAAATTATATTGCCACTCTTGAAAGATAGGTTCGTTATATTTTTTTCTATTTGGGTTCTATGTATCTGACTATTTTATCGTATACACTTAATTCCTACCAAACCACGAAAAACTGTAATAATTTACAAACTTCTTTGAAATGTAACTGGATTAGCAAAGTAAAATAAAAATATTCACTAATAGAAATGTATTTTAGTCCTTAATATTCCTAATTTTTAATTAGTGTATTTAAATTGATGACATGTCTGCCATTTTTTTTTTATGTCTTCACCACAATGTCATTGTTGAATGTAAACATTTTTTTTAAAGAAATTGTAGATTTTGCTAGGTTGTACAAGATCACTCTAACTTTCACTAAGTGATAATTTAAAATGTACATTTTGAAATCATCTCTACACAAAGGTTAAACTATTGTCTGAGGTATGCCAATGTTGGTTGACGCCCATTTTGCCGGAAAGCACGCTGCAGCAGAACCACTTATGTATATCCAGAGTAAATTTACTCAATGGAACTTGACAATCTGCTGCGTGCTACCACGGAACTGCCAATGGTTGCATCATGATTTACCTTGTTGACTTTGTTACTATTTACCAATAACCATTAGCACTCCTACTATTAACCGATTTCAAAGTTATTGTACAGAGCTTAATATTGCTTCAGATATTTAAAAAAAAATTATTTTTTTTATTTAGTGTAAACATTCTCAAATGTCCCTGTCGGTATTGTTTCTGTAATTACCCTAGTTCTTTTTGAGTAATTGTATGAAAAATATATATAATTATATTTAGTTTTCTATTTTGCTAGGATTAGTTGTTGTCTATGTTTATGTGTATTTGATTTTTAAATGTTATTTTGATTTAGTGCAAAACCCAATGAAGTGACGTCAATCAATTAATTTTAATGGAAAAATTTAGAATCAAATTCGCCACAAAATTTGGACTCAGTAATTCCATTGTAGCCGCATTGCATTCCAGCCATCATTGAGCCTCCAAGCGCATGTCAACAAGAATTGTCGGATGAGTTTCAACTTTGACAGTCAGCCTCTCCCTAGAAGCTAGAAACTGAGTATAAAAAGCTATAAATCTGATAGAGACTGATCAGATAAATATTAAAGAGTAAAGATCAGTCGACAAATAATTACGAAGACTATATGAGAGTTAAGAGACAATGTTTAAGCAATTAGCTAATCTACCTTTTAAATTGGCAACAATACCATTTTTTACATGACGCTATCAACATCATCCGTTTGTTTGGTCGCACCACATTCTCTATCGTCCTATTCTCTCCTCACTCATTAAATAAATGAAATATACATTGTAAATACAGTTATACAATATTAATAAAGTGCCAGTGTGTATTTTTATCATTTTCAACAACCACTTTACCCCGAATAGTATCTTCTAATCTCTTTAAATGATGATGAAGATGATTATTATTATTCTAATTTTTTTTGTAGATGCTAGCACAGGAGATGAAGATCATTGCACATGTTTTAATATATTCCTAGTTGGGGCTTGAAGTTGTTCGCGTCCGAGATTGTTCTCACATGTTCGCCTGGTATCCAACTAAACGAACAACGCTTATTGGGCTGCGCAACGCAGAATGGCTGAATAGCCGAAGTCATGGCGTAAGGAAATATATATATATTCCTAGAGAAATTGAAGTAATGTAAAATCGAAGTGAAAATGTATCTATTATGTCTTCATCTCGATAGTTCAATTTTTATATCAAATGCTAAAACAAAATGACTAAATAGATTCAATATAAATTAATGTTAAAATGCAAAATTTTATTAGAAGTTATCCCCAAAAATCAGTTGATTGTGATCGTGATGATTGTTATAAACTACTCATTACATCTAGAAACGTTGAAGTTCGAAGTTATAGCTAAATTTACAATCAATGAAACAAAGTTCAATTTCTTGATAATATTTCTGTCAAGATTGGAAACTGTTGTTTTCAAGATATATTGTTTGGTTGATCTTTAGGTTTATCTGTTAGATTTGTTTGGACCTTATTAAGGAGATCTCTCGCAGGCTTACAAAATTTATGGTCAGCACCGACTATAATTAATATTTTCACATAGGATAAGACCCTATTGGTGCGTTTTTGGAATATCCAGAATTCCCAAGCGTATGTGACAGACTTTCTATTATTCAGAGAAAATATCAAATTGTATGCAAAAATAAATATTTCATCGAATTATCTGAACAATGGTATTTTTTATATTTTTTCCAATTCCATGAATCAGAATCAGACTGACAGTTAGGTTGAATCAGAGAGACAGTTAGGTAGCGAGAGATACATAAAGTACAAGTATAGGTGGATCTGTTACCTGAGAAGGTTGAAGGTTGCTGACTGATTATAAACGGTTTTAAAACTTTTCTCTTGTAGGGCTAGCTCGGATATATATACAGTGGCTCAAAGTGAAAATGATACAAGTACTGAAATTTTTAAATTGTATGTAATAGAAACTTTCAGAAGATGGTATGTACAAAAAATATCTGTCATAAATGACAAATAGTTCTGTATTAGAATACCACTAAAAAAATAATATTGATTGGCAAAAATATGTATTAACTAGAAGGCAAATAAATTGATTTTTACCGGAAATATACTCAAAGCAAAAACGATACAGCTCCATGTTTACCATATGGATACATACTACAATTGACCATTATACACTTTATCCTTGTGTTTGACTGTCACTTGTTATTGCTGACTTATAAAGAGGGATTAAGTTATTTACAGTGAGTTCTGCAGTGCAGTTCAGTGCTTTATTTTTAAATGGGTGCACATACAGCATTAAAAGAGCGCGAGCTGATAGTTTCTCCTTATCAGAAAGGAAAGTCAATAAGAGAAATTGCTCAAATGATCCAAAAAAGTCATACGACAGTGCAACACAGCATTGAACGTTTCAGAAGATATAAAACAATTCACAAAAAAACTAGAGCAAGCCCCAAAAAAATTTTTACTGCTGCTGATGAAAGATGGGTTTTACAACAAATTAAGAAAAATCCCAGATTAAGTGCCCCGAAACTTGCTGGTGAAATTGAAAAATATTTGCATAAGAAAGTCCTCCGGAGACAGTAAGGATCGTTCTAAGAAAAAAAAATTTCATGGAAGGGTTGCTAGAAAGAAATCTTTCATCAGTAAAAAAAATCAAAATGTCAGAGTGCATTTTGCGGTAGAGTACTCAAAAAAAGATTCTACCTTCTGGGATAGAGTTTTATTCACTGACGAATCTAAATTTAACATCTTCGGGTCAGATGGCCGTGGTTACGAGTGGAGAAAGCCAGGAGAAGAATTAAAAGAAAAGAATCTTAGGCCCATTGTAAAACGTGGAGGTGGTGGGATAATGGTTTGGGGTTGTATGTCAACAGCTGGGACAGGTAATTTTCACTTCATTGAAGGAATTATGAACAAGCACAAGTGCATAAACATTCTGCGTCAAAATTTGAGGGCAAGTACTGAAAAATTAAATATTAAAGACAATTTTGTGTTTTATCAAGACAATGATCCGAAGCATATAGCACATTTAGTCCAAGAATGGTTAACGTTCAATTGTCCTATCATTCAAAAAACACTTCCTCAATCACCAGATCTTATCGTGATAGAGAATCTTTGGGCTAAACTAGAGACAGACATAAGGAAACACGAAATATCGAATAAAGAAACTCTTCAAAGGGTTTTGCAAGAACAATGGGATAACATTTCACCGGAATACACGAAAAAGCTTGAATCTTCCATCCAAAAACGTCTCCATGATGTAATTGCGTACAAAGGCTTAACTATAAAGTATTACAAAAAAAATAATTGCCTTATTTCGTTTTTTTATTTAGAAAAAAGAATTGTATCATTTTCATTTTGACCTAATTTTGCAGTATTTATTTTAATTTGTTGTATATGCTGGTATTATAAACTTTTTTTTACTTCTTTGGCTTATTAAAAGTAATTACAATGCTTGAGTATTAATTTGTGTAATTGCTACTTTCCCATGCTTAAATAGTAAACATAAATATAAAATTGAATCTGATTCGTTTAAATGTATCATTTTCACTTTGAGCAACTGTACGTATATATATAAAATCTCCCACCCTAACTGGCCTAGGTAGCGAGTAACTAGATTGATTCATTTTTGGGTTGCTCGCTCTTCAGATCCTATTACACCTAATAAATAGGATGTTAATGAATTTTTACATCATATTGTTTTATAATAATTTTATGCCTATAAAAATACTACATAACATAACATACTTAACCAACCAACATAAAGTCTTTCGTTCTTAGGAACACAGCTGCTGTCAGAATGGCGCCAAGCGGAATATAAGCTTGGTTTTTGGTAATTATCGTCAATATTCCAATATTGCAACAGGCTTCTTCATATGAGAGCTGGTTTATTTTTACGTTATCCCTAGCAAGATTGGTGGATCTGTTACTAAAATAGTGTAACGTTTTTCCTTCTAAACTAGCTACTGCAACTAGTTTTAAATTAGATAAAATACTCTAAACTTCAATAAAGAAAACACCAATTTATTGTTATACACAATAAATTACAAAATACAACACTTAATAATAATTACTTCACAGTTTAAACCACAAAAGTTCACTTTGTTCACTTTTTATACACTTTCCACAAACGTACACTTCCTTTGTAACTAAAAAACTCTCTCAACTCTCTGCGGTCCCACTATTTATACCGGTGGAGAATCTTCTCAATCCTTCCAGAAATAACTAGAGCGCGTCGCTAGCGCTTCCTAGCGGCCACTAAGAGAACTTGATGCTCCTACTTCCTCTCCTAGATGGCACCGCTGGCTGTGTTACAGTAGGTTATATGCTATATCGTAAATAATGAAGTACAATGGATGTGAAAAGGAGAGAGAATTAGAGAGAATGAATTCAAGGATATGAAAATAGAAATAAATTAAATGATATGCTGAAGCTGTATAATCAAAAAAACTCACAAATTGCAAGAACTTTACAGTTAAATACAAGTTAGGTAGCGAGAGAACTACAAAGGGACAGACTGGCTGTGTAATGAGAAGGTAGTAGATAGGTCGCTGACTGGTTGAACTGTTTGGTGTACACTGTCGTAAAACGGCCCTGATCTGTGCTGCCGTCGCTCTATTTATATGAATCGAACTCTCCCTTCCTAGTCTGGCCTAGATGGGGAGTAACTATTTAATGTGTGTTTCTTCGCTCTTCGGATCTTAGGAATCTCCAATGTTTCAGGTCCCTTTACAGAAGGCAGTTCTACTTATACTTTAATCTTATAAGAAGTAGCTTGTTTAACATAAATCGTCGTTTCTAAGGAACTATGGGTTATTAACTAATTAATTTAATTAATTTTTTTATATACTAAACTTTAGGGTCGGATTTAGTGTAGTGGTTATGAACAATGAATTTATTTAATTTCATTAATTAGTAATTTAAAAAATATCATTATTTTGGTTTCTCAATGCATATTTATTTTTGATATAATATTCATGGTTTTATTTTTAAAAGTAATTTATCATTTATTCCATTTATGTATATATGTATATATTTATATACATGTAAAATGTATGATTTGCTGTTAATTAATTAATGTACACACTATGATACACACGAGTTCACGGCAATTTATATTCTTTTTACAAATTTGAACATTATGAACTCTTTTGAACAATATGAAATTTGAACTCTTTTTAGCATTATTTTGATATTATACAAAAATAATTATGATCCAATGTTCTGCCGTTTCTAAAATAATATTTTGCTTTTATCATAATATCTTAAATAATATTAAAGTAATAGTAATATTTTAAAATTTTTAAGACTGTTGAGTAGTTTGCTGATAATAACTGAAATTTTCCAAAATTGCATCCTTGAATCTCACTGATTTCGTATCCATCTTTAGAGTTTGGCTTAGACTGTGCAGAAATAATAACTTCCAGTGCTCCCAACATTACATGTACATCGACGACATGTTATAAATATCCTTGATGACTTACTGAACAACAACCAGGTTTTCTGCCATCCACGAAGCTTAAAGTGAAACTGAATAACAGAGATTTTGTAATAATCAGTGTCTGGGCATAAACCGGATATTGTATGTGAAAACAGACGCGGATGCAACACTCGACGGGATGCGACGAGTGTGTGGCAGAATTAGAGCTGCAATGAAAGTAAACAATGGAGGTGAAGAAACTTACCTTTTAGTGAACATGATGGTACCCTCGCTGGAGACTAATAATGGTTCCAGTTGAAGAGCGAGGGTGAAGACGAGCGAGGATGTCGAGAAGGAGAGATAATGGAAGAGGAGGAAAAATGTATAAAAGCAGCGAAAGAGATTTTGGAGGTATGGCTATGTGATGTGTGTTTATGTGAATGTCAGGAAAGAGTTGTGATAAGGAGTGATAAGTATATGAGAAGCTGAATGGAAAATAGAGAATAATGGTTTGAATGAGCCTGATCACTTTCCATCACTTAACGTTCTGAACGGAAGGTTAATGTGTAAAGAGCACAAGTTATACACACTTTACCGATGATCACTGACGAAAAAACCTACAGGAGGGGCACTCTTGAAGTATATTTGCCAATATATTTTACGAACTTACTTCCCACTATTAAAGAAAATAGAAGGTTAACCTCTACACTCCAACCAGAGTATTCTTTAGCCTTCACACCACCGCTCTGAATATGCATTCATAGGTACAACTGTCCGAATATACATTCAGCCGGTCATTTCTTGTCTGAGACCCCACATTTTCCCACAGGTCCTGGTTCATTTGCTGGCACACTTTGCTTTTTGTGTTTGTTACCTACCTAGTGGTCTCATTTGCATTCAATGTGAATCTAGAATTCAGGACTACGCTAGGGTCTTGACTTCTCTTGACAAACTCAGAAGTTCCTCGAAAAATCTCAATGAATTATAGCTCTCTACATCCCTGTTTCTAGTGAAGGAAACCAGAGTATTTTTGGACAGGTTCATTGTAAATTCTTCCCTTTCTGGAGTTTGAAAATTTTGAACGGACCAATAAATAATGAATTAATGAATTTAAAATAATGAAAGTTTTGGAGCGGCAGCTCTGTCAGGAATGATTTCTTGATTTATTTAAATCGGAAGAGAATAATATTTAATCAAGTGTATGTTCACTGTATTTTTTCATCGAGAACATTCATTTTTTTTTGTTTTTTTTTTTTTAATTGGAGATAAACCAAATAAACTTTCGTCAGTTTTCTATTAGTGTTAATTTTAAACGTCAAGCCTCTGTAAATATATATTTCTTATTTATGGAAGGAAACTGGTTAAAGTATAAAGCTCTATGTTATGTAATACAGAAATAAGATGATTGTCCCGCTGAAAAATTTTAAAAAGGGTTCCAGCAATCTTAGATGTAATTAGAATATTTCTAACAAATTAAGCAGTTTATCTCATTGAACTTTGAGAATTATATTAATTTCTTGATTTAACTAAACTTCGTAATTATTTTTTCCGAGTTCTTTCATTGTGTTTCCTTTGTTTGTAAAATTTGTAATGTAAATTAAATGACAATGAAAAAAAAAATGTAAACAATTATTGATTTTTTTTTTTAAATATCAAAATCATCACAACCCTTTTTACTTTCTCTTATTTCTGTTTTCAATCAAACATGTTAGAAATTAGTCTAGTAAGGAGTTCATAATAAATGATTTAACAAAAATAATGTGTTCAGATAAAACATATAAATTTAAAAATATAAGCAGACATTGTATGGTATTCAGGGTACTCTGAGTCATGAATTCGTCCTCAAGGGAGCCACGATGGGTCGAAAAGTTTGCGAAAAAATATAATAAGGCATAGAATCTATAAATTATATCTAAGACTAAATGGGCATTTTTTTTAATGTTTGTTTATTATCACTAGACTCTATTTTGCTCATTAATCAATCCAATATTCATTTCGACGAATGTCGGCAGTTTCAAAACTTTGTTAGTTATTCTCTGATCCAATTCAACTTACAGTATCCTCTCCTCATCTTAATTATTTTCACTTCTGATGGGGTGCCAGATAGGAAGTTTTTTTTTTTTTTTAAATCAACGTTGTTTCTATCATACCAAAAGTCAAAATATAATGTGTATAATTATATATATAATTTGTTTTTTTTTTGTTTTTTTACAAAATTAGTTCTAAAAAATTAGATAATGAAATTTAAGCATCTTAAATTCCTTATTAGTGGGCGCCCTGATTGATATAATAATGAATGGAACTGCCATGCGATGTGGGGTGAATGAAACAAATAAAAGAATGTTTTTTACGGATCAAAGACACAATTAGTATAATCTTATGGTAATGATCAATAAATGCAAAATTGCGTACTTACTTTTTCAAATAGCTTTAGACAACACTAATAAACATTTCCTAATTGCTGAATATCATTTGAATATTAAATGCACAATAATCAGTAATCTTTTTTTAATGATTTAATGAGACAACTACTTAAGCTTTTTTTTTTTTTTTTTTTTTTTAAGATAATTCATAGAAAAATATTATAAAAAAGATTGATGAAGAAATTTCTGATACACAATTCGGGTTTAGAAACGGCTTTAGTATTATAGAAGCTCTTAGTTACTATAGAATTATTGTACAAAAATGTCTGTATATGTTTGCTTTACTGATTGTGTAAAGACATTCAATAACGTTAAATATGATAAACTGATACAAATCTTAACATTGATGACAAATCGCTTTTATTAAAAAAAATCTTTATTGGAGCCAAACACTAAAAGATAGTGTAGCAGATTTGAACTCCGATAAAAATCGTCATTAAAACAGGTGATCCTCAAGGATGTATACTGTTTTCCATACTATTTTAACATATGTGCTGATTATGTATTCAGAGCTCCGGTAGACGGTATCAAAAAAAAAAAGTATATAGTTTATTGGAAGATATATAAACAACAGAAGATATACAGATGACTCTGTTTTACTGACGGATACATTTGAAAATAGTGAATTTCTTTTAAGCAGAGTCATTGTTCATAGCCTGAAATATCGGATGGAGAATTAATGTTAAGAAAACCAAACGATAAGTATAGTATCAGATGGCAATGTTCAATTGTTATTGAACAATAAGTTAAAGTGAGAGTTAGAAAATTTACATATGTAGGCTGTATGAAATCAAACTATTAGGATTCCGATGTGACGATCAGAGCAGCTAGAATTGTAAAATTAAAAAATAATCCGTAAATTCATACCAGAATTTAGTGGCAAAAATCTAAAATTTAATTAAGATGAGCATGATGAAAAGTTATGAGTGGGTTCGCTACGTTGTGGTATGTCAGGCATTTAAAATTAATTCAATAAAGCAATTGGAAGCATTTGAAATGTGGCTTCTAAGAAGGATGCAAAAAATCTTCTGAACGAGAAAAATGGCTGATGTTGAGTGGTTTTAGACCGTAATGTTATATCCATCCTGTATCTTTTAAAGTCTTTCCTTCAGCGTCGTCCATTTGGATGAGACTCCTTGAAAATTCCAGCATTCTAGAAAGTTTGCCCTTTTCACTAGCATGTGTAACTATTTAATCCTTCCGGTATTTTCTTCAATCATTCTTTTAGGGGTATATATTTTTGGTGCCGGTCAAGCCCGAAGCGAAAACCCTGACCTGGAGGACCAGGGAATTTAATTTTCCCTTTCGCTAGACAAGCTCTCATCACTACAGCATTGAGGCTTGTCTTCTCTTTTGTAAATTTTAGGAGGTTCTGTGTAAAAGAGAGTAAACAAATAAATACAAAAATTATACAAATCATTAAATAAATAAATATATGTACCTATAAATAAAAATTGTACATACTATAAGTAAATATGTGAAAAAAAACTTTTCCCTTTCCCCCCCTGGCAAAGTGCTTCATGGCAGCGCTTACTCGCCGCTGTCGCACAGTTCATTGGATTGTGAGGCTATTATAGGACTGCCGGGCCACCGGACAGCCTACCTCCCCTACGGTGATCCTTCCCTTCCTCGACTGTTATTCTTCAGGCAACCTGCTTATTTTGCAGCTAACCACCATATCTGGCGGCCGTTCTACAATCCGCAACCTGTGTGCGCTTCTGGTAGCATCGGGGTACATTTAGGAAGAAGTCCCCGCTCCATCATACGTTTAATATTATTATAATTTTTATAAGTATTCCTGATAAACTAGACTTTCGTGGGGAGAAAAACTTGAAACCGGCCAGAACTAAATAAAAGAAGCCTGCTATGGCGGATAAAATCTCAGCTAAAAATTCCAAGTTTGAAAACAATTTAAGATTTCTAAGAATTAGAATTGTGAGAACTGCAGTAAAGAGAAAGGCGTGACGAATGTTTTGCCATTTTTACAGGGTTAGTTTTTTATGAACATGCATAGTCCAACAGTTTTTACAAAAAAAACAGCTCTGAAATCAATATTTAATTAAGGAGGTATTATTGATAGGATAGTAAAAGGAAACGTTGTTATCTAATAATTAGCTAATTCTAGAATTTCGATCACATCCTATCCATCAATATAATTTAAACTTAGGCGCCCATGAATGACTAAGGCTTGCCAGACGGTGATTTTTAGTGAAGATCATGCTGCGGTTCTCACCGCCGATTAGTTCTGGCATTCGCTACCAAGGTTTGCTAAAGACTGTAGTTCCACTGTTTTTCTCGTAATGTGGGCCAACATCGTCTTTGTCCTCTTGGGAATCGAAACCACTAAAAGTGAGTGCGCTATCTACTAAACCAACGCGTGAGATCATTAAATGTAATCTTTCATTAAAAAGAAGTAGTTTCGAAATAAGTATTATATAAGAAGTGTTAGTCTACCAGCATCAATATAAAAAAATGTTTGTATGTGCCATGTAAAGCAAACCATAAAATAGAAATCCAAGTATTTAAACATTTATATTTACATATTGGTAAACATAATGTGATAATAACAAATGCGTGATAATACATGATAGACAGGCGAGAAATTCATTCGTTTTCATAATTCATTTAATTATAACCATGCAATAAGTTTGTTTATCCGGTTGGTATTCGTATCTACCTCATGAAAATGTCATCATAAGAGATTATTCATTCATTCTACCACAAATCCTATAGACCCGGCCTGAATGCAATAATGTTTTAGCATGATTAATTCATTAACAAATTAATTAATTCATTCAAATAGTATTTTCTGAAATTGTGTTTTCCTCTTTTCTTGGCCATCACCACATCTAGTGATAGATGCAATGTTCCACAGATACGTAATCCTTAAACGAGATTAGTTATATTATTATTTTTAATTAATAACCTGATTAATTATCTTCTTTTACAGATTTATCATCTAAATTATAAAATCATAGTGTGAAACACTCAAATAAATTTCTCTTACTGCGATATAGCAAATTTCCTTCACACTTACAATTCTTATTAGTGTTTATAACCGTGGGCATTTTTATGGAGAAAGTACAAAAACAACGGAAAAACTTATTCATCAAAGTCCAAACCATTGAACAATTAACTTTTTGTTTAGGAATGGAATGCGAAAGTTTTTTTAAACAATACTGATGGAGGGAAAGAATGAAAT
This sequence comes from Triatoma infestans, assembly GCA_011037195.1. Taxonomy (NCBI): domain Eukaryota; kingdom Metazoa; phylum Arthropoda; class Insecta; order Hemiptera; family Reduviidae; genus Triatoma; species Triatoma infestans. The sequence goes on along the minus strand of JAAEAF010001459.1, from coordinate 42,625 downwards.
CCTAAAAGAATGAATAGAATGCGAGTTTCATTGGATCAATATGCATGTTAACATAGGCAAAGGAGATAAAAAAAAAGTGTAAAAGTTAATCACAAATAGCATCACAACAATCTAATATATCGATCTGTCTCACTATAATTACAATATTATTATTTAATTAGCAATGAAATATTTTATATAAAATAAAAGGAACATAATATTAATAATAAATAAACCTAACAGCAATAACAAATAGAGAGCTTGGCGTCCCTCTGAAATCTCCCAGCTTAACAACATGATCAACATGTTCATCATCTAACACTTACTAATCACTTACTGCAGGACCTGCAGTGGTAGAACATGTGTGCACTTGGGTTTAGATATTGTAATGACATAGCAATGTCAAAGCAATGTCAAAGCCTTCACAAAATATAACAAAAGGAAAGAATAATTTATAACTAGTGGCCCCACATCCCACCGCTGCCACCAGATGTAGTTGAATCAATTGTCGTGATTCTTGAGGTATGAAGTTAGATGTCTTGAAGAGGGATTTATTAGGCGGAAGTTAGTTTAGAGAGTTATTGCTTGAATTTATAAAAATAGAATATATTTTAACAATAATTTGAATGAGTCTAATGGTAACTACGATTAATATGATTTGATAAAAGTAAATAAATAATTTTAAGTGTTAAATAACAAATAGTTTAAAATGATTATAATAAATAAACTAATATGCACAAGTATGAAAATAATTATAAGTAAAACCTTGTATAGGGACGCGCTCGGAACTCAAGTATAACTGCTGCTGTAAAATGATACTGATATAATGATGATGATATAATGATGATTGATTTAATGATCTCCTCTTTTATATTCGTCTTACTCACACACTGTCAAGTGTGTAAGTAAGTTCTCACACTAAGACATCTCTAGTAGCGTGCGACCTTGGTTAGGTCGGCGACCAGTGATTCAGGTCAGTGGCCAGATTTGGTCGCCCATCGGCGACTTTCAAAGACCAGGTGGCTTCTGTTCAATAGACAGGGCTTTATCGGTGCTTGTATTTGATACCTTTATATTGAAAAGGCAGCGGTCGGCTGTGGGGCCACTAGTTATAAATTATTCTTTCCTTTTGTTATATTTTGTGAAGGCTTTGACATTGTTATGTCATTACAATATCTATAGGCAAACTCCAGCTTACCATCACACACTAACTAACACTTGAATATTTCACACCTTATAAACGACTATCAAACTTCATAACCAAGGAAAACACTCCATGAGAGTCGTGTATAAATATCTCTTCCACCAGGAGCGCAGGGCTAGGCTTGATAAAACGGATCCTGGACATTAGAGACGGGGGTCTATGGGTGTCTAATAGCTACACATGTATTTGGCCTTGGTTTCATTCGAGAGCCCTACCTGTGGAAAGCACAATTCCAGGAAATATCCAGAGAATACAGCCTCAGGCGGGTTCCTATGCTAAGAAAGGGAACCATAGGTTATGGTCAAATTTCGGTATTGAAATGCTGCCTTCGGTGGCATCGGACTACATAAGGAGCATTATCCGACCCGGATAATATCTTGGTCAATTTGAGGAGGCAGGGCCATGTAACTCGAAAAAGATTCATTTATTATTATGGACAAAATATTTCTAGGCTTAGACTAACAATTCTTCCTATCCCACTATCTATCCTACTCCTACACTAACCATTCTACCTACTTCTTTACCAACCAACTCCTTACTCCCTCCCTTCACTTGTCCTCTGTCCCTCTGTAAAAGTTCTTCCCTATACAAAGACCTCTATTCCATCGATTGATCTCACTGACAGATGATAAGAAGTGGACAAAGATAGCAGATTGAAAACTTAATTACTTGGGGTGCAATTTTCAGCCTCTTATCCCCGCCAAGGACGGTAAAAGAAGGAAGTTTGAACCAACCACAAAGTTTGTAGATATGGAGAAGACATCTGGAGAAATTTTTTGTTGTACAAAAGAAGAAAGGCTACTTCACAAATGAATATTTATTTAAATTGTTTCAGTTTATGAAAACATTTTGGGTAAACCGAAGTGCATAAGAAAACAAAATGATAGATCTATTTGCCAGATAACCGCGCTTAGACGAAAACTATCCGACTGCAAAAGTGTATGAATGCTAAACTGGAAGCTGGTCACAAGGTACTTGAATGAGTCAGAAGTTATAATGTCTTGCCGGGACTTTCTGTGAACAGACCATAGAAGAGTAAAAGAGGATCTGGCCGACCGAGGCATGCTGGATGCTTATCTTTGACCCTCCTAAGACTGATAAGGTGGCCTACCTTCTACAAGTTGAAAGTGCTACATCTACAGTGAGATGGTACAGGTGTCATAGTTCTGGGAACATCTCCAAGAAGTAAAGGCAATAGAGGCAGTGTGAATATGTGGTAAGCCAAAATATGAAGACAATTGCTTACAACAAATATTTGTATAAATTGTGGTGGAGAATAATTACGTCGGATTCTCGTGTTGCCCAGTTCTAATCAAATAAAAAGAAATTCAGAAAATAAAAACACCAACTATTGCCCAGAGAAATTCTGCATTACCCAATCTAACGTACACAGACCAAGACAACCAATAAATTACTATATGAAAAGTATTCTCCGCCTACCCAAGAGAGAGACCCCAAGACATACGCCGCAAACTCCGCAAACCTTTTCAAGACAGTCAAGACCTTATATGCAGTCTTATTTTTAAGAAGCAAGGGCAGAGTGTCATTTCTACCCTTCCTCGCCACAAGTGCGGAGGTCTCCATAAAGCTCATAGTCTAAGACTATATGTTCAGCGGTCTCCTCTTCGCCATAACTACTTCAATCATCTCTCACCAGTCAGTTCTAAACCACTTATCATTTATCGCTCATGGTCTGGAGACCTCATAAGAATAATCTATCGGGTCTATTCTTTTGCCTCGTCGCGTCCGGAATATCTTCTATAGGTTGTTCTTCCCTTCACGGAACATCCGGGTTTTCCATATGTCCAAAAGATGCTGTTCACTTTTTCTTTCCTAACATTTCTCAGCCATAACATATAATCACTGCCAACGTCATGTCTGGGAAAGGTTCCAGAGTAATGCCACCCAAGCTCACTGTTTAACCTTGTCTCTATGTTTTTTTTTTTTTTTTTTGTACACAGTCTATCAGAAAGCACTTTGACAAGCTTTGCTGTTTTGTACGATGTCGACATATATTTCCAAAATCTTTGCATAACTGAATGAATTTCAAAGACTTAAAAAAAAAATGTCAATTAGCATTTTTATCTGCGGATGCTTGCCGTCGTACTTCTTGAACTGATACAGGCAAAACCATTAATTTCATGGATATCTTGGCATATTCGAACAGAGGGTAATGAGATGGCTGATAATACAGCTGGACAAGCTATGGAAAGAGAGACACTAGAGGCAAAAATTGCCATGTAAGTCAGATGTTAAGGCTTTGCTTAATGGATGCCATAAAGAAAATGTCATAATGAAAAAATGAAAGGAGTTTAATTCACTGCAGGCAAAGAGAAAAACTGAAATTAAGGCCAAAGCCTAAATAAATTGATAGTTCAAAAGAAACAAAAGGTAGGTCCTACTTATATATACAAATTTAAGCAGAAACCCTGGCGCTTGCGTATTTCGGTAACAAGAAAACCCTTCTATTTCCTTTAATAGTGGTAACTAAGTTCGTAAAATATATTGGCAAATATACTTCAGGAGTGCTCATTTTAATTGATGAATGCCACTTAAAATATCAACCACATTCTGAACTTTAATACTGGCCAGGATATTAGATATTGCGCATACAGCAATGCATGATATTGATCTAATCCACATTGTTAGACCCGGCTCCTTTGAGGATTAAGTTCTCATTCAGCTTCTCCTTATTTCTATTTTTATAACTTTGTTTATAAATCCCTTGCAAATTCCAAAATATTATTTCCTTTTTTCATTTCATCGCTAGCCTGGTTCTCACGCTTCCTCGCACTTTCCCACTCTTTCTCTTTTGGTGGTGGAATCGTCGGCGCCTTTTACGTCGCGGGGGTTCGCCCCTCTTTACTTCCCACGACCTTTAGTTATTCTTCTCCCTTTATAAGATTTCTTCACTGGCTAACTAAATTCTGAACAGAGAACTTCTCCAAGGGAAAAATAAAAGGAGTTTAATACACTGCGGTAAAGAGAAAAACTAAATAAAATGCCAAAATCTAAATAAATGGTCAGTTCAAAAGAAATAAAAGATAGGTCCTACTTATATATAAAAATTTAAGCAGCAACCCTGGATTTAAATAAATCAAGAAATCATTCCTGACAGAGCTGCCGCTCCAAAACTTTCATTATTTAATTCATTAATTCATTATTCATTGCTACATTCAAAATTTTCAAACTCTAGAAAGGGAAGAATTTACAGTGAACCTCTGTAAAAATACTCTGGTTTCCTTCATTAGAAGCAGGGATGTAGAGAGCTATAAATCATTGAGATTTTTCGAGAAAATTCTGAGTGTGTCAAGAGAGTCAAGACCCTAGCGTAGTCCTGGATTCTAGGTTCACATTGAATGCAAGCGAGGCCACTAGGTAGGTAATAAACACAAAAAGCAAAGTGCGCCAGCAAATGAACCAGGACCTGTGGGAAAATGTGGGCGTCTCAGACACAATATGACCGGTTGAATGTATATTCGGACAGTTGCACCTAAGTGCGGTGGTGTGAAGGTCAAAGAACACTCTGGTTGGAGTGTAGAGCTCAACCTGTCTAGTAATTACGGGGGCCTTTAGGGGTGTCCCACTATGGCGTCAGAGGCATTGCTGGAGCTGCCTCCGTTACATATCTGATTTCATAAATACTAATGCACAATGGATATCGGAGATTCATTCATTCTTTTGTCAGACATATTGACATAATAGATGAAGTCTATCCAGGACCTGTTATCAATATGACTGGGGACAGTATCTGTCCAAAATACAGTTTTGATATTCCATTTCTGGTGATCTTAAAAGCAAGGGCTGAATGGACTAAAGACTGGACAGGGCGTGGCCAGACAGGGGACATGTGATTTATGGATGGCTCCAAGATGACTTGTGGCGCTGGGGCGGTACATGTGGAGTGAAACGAATAGTAATTTACATAATTATAAAATTGACAAATGTTCTTCAGACTTCGAATTGGCTGACACACTTATTCTATCAAAAATATGATGGTGGTGGTGGGGGGATAGGTTCGCAGGTAGAATTTGATTACACTTCAATTCAATTCAAAAGACAGCTCTTTCATTAAACCAGAAAACACTTTAAAATTAATGCCCCAGCATCCCCTTAAAGTCAATTATACCTATAAAAAATGTCACAATAAAAAAGGTACATTTATATTGGTGCAATTACCATGTTAAATTTAAAGCAAATATGTTAGAACCATTTTTGAGAAAATTGCATAAAACTCCGTTCAGTAAAGTATAAACGATTGTGATCAAAGTCTTTCTGACGAATCATCTAACAGGAACTTAAACGAAATAGTTTGAACTTTTTGCATTTTCTGCCCCCCTCCCCACAACAGACATCACAGGCACACCAACAATTTCTTAAAACCACTTTTTCTGACTCGATGTTTTCAAAAAATGTGCATTTCCGAAAACTTGATATCCAAAATTTTACATGATACTTCTAACTTACAAAATAGTTAGAAAAAGTCAAAATAATTGAAGAAATAATATTTAAATCTCTGAACTCATATTTTAAATATTAATCTAAGTGTATGAGAGACTAAAATTCAATTTCTTACTCATCTTGAAACATAACTGAAGATGGCATAGATCATCAACCCCCCCAAGCGAGGAAAGTCAAATTGTGGGTATTGGATCTTAAGGGTCTGTGGCATAAACCATGGAATACATACACTACAGCTTGCCCACCTCCTTGTGAGAGTCTTTTCTCATTCCACTTAATGGTATTAAAATCAAGGAGAAAATTTACTAGAGAATTATTTATTCCAGATACATTACTTAATTTTATTGTATACTCTAACTTATCCAAGTTGATGCGCAACGAAAATTGAGAATCCTCAATGCTTATGTGACTCTACTGGTCTTTCTGTCAATACAGAAAAGACAAAAGTTGTCATATTTCATGGGAAAGGCAGGATCCCAAAACAGCGCCAATTGTTGTATGGGAATAGGCCAATAGAAATGACCAATAATTATATGTATCTGGGTGTCAAATTTAGCTCCTCTGGGAAGTTTTTGCATGCATTGTCCCATTCCGAAAGAAAAGCGAACATAGCAACCAGTAGGGTCCGTACTATTCTGTTGCGATCTCGTGCAGATAGTTGGGACGCTATGATGACCTTGTATAAAGCAATTGTGCGAGCGACTTTCCTGTACGGTGCCGAGTTTTGGGCTTGTCTTTATACTCAACGGATTGAAGCGGTTCAAACGCGTTTCTTGAAGAGCGTGCTGTCTTTGCCCATTAACACGCCTCATTATTTGGTACGATTGGAAACTGGTTGTGAATGGCTGAAAGTGCTATGCTTAAGCTGTTCAGAGCTATGATTAAGTGGTGGGTGAAATTATTGCAAATGCCCGATTCTAGATTGCCTAGAATCTGTTTTTTGAATATGATCAGATATGAAGGGCTGTCAATTGATTACAACTGGGGTTTACAGTTGAGGTCGTTATTAATAATGGTCGGTGCTGATAATTTGTGGTTGGACCAGGATTTGCGCACTGTTCAGTCTAGCCTATCGGACTTGGTACTGAGAATGAGAAATCATTGTTTGTCTTTGGACATAAATCGTGCTCTCAACTCTCAGTACAATACTATCTACAGGACTGTGGGGATACTAGGTGAGACAGAGAGTTATCTTCGACTTAAAATTAATTTTAAAAAAATTAAATTTATATGCCACATCCGTTTGTCCTCAGACAACTTGTTAAGATTTTCCATCTCTGGTAAATACTATTCGATTCTGGCTAGTGAGATATGTATTTTATGTAACAGCGCACCAGAATCGTTGAACCATATTTTATTTACTTGTCCTGCCTTGAATCATTTAAGATTGTTATACTTGCACGACTATGAATGTGCCGTTAGCTCACTATTAAGCGATCTTCATCACATTCAAAAACTGAACAACATTTACAATTACTTTCTACACGCCATGTCACTAAGGAAACTTATAAATTAATAATTCCGTGTTATTTGTTTTATTTGATTTACTTTAAGTATTCCCTTATGGTTAAAGATATTTATTTTCTTAGTATTGTCCTGAATTTTTCTTTTCTGTTTGATTTTGTTTCCGATGAAGTGTCTTTTATTTATTTAATATATAATTAGGTAATATATTTAATTTCCTTTAATTTATTTTTGTAGTTTGTTTCATTGTTTTTAAACTAAATGAGTTGTTTTAAAACTAAATGAGTTATTTATTTTACTTACTCCTACTTGATTTTTTGTATTTTATTTATTTTTCATTTTGTAATTTATTGTACTGACCCATCTCTATTTGTAAAAACTGTAGTTTAAACAAATAAATAAATAATAATAATAATAATAACTTATCCAAGTTAATTTAAAAAAAAAAAAAAAATTCAACTAATAAAGTAAATTTGTTAAATTAATAAATCAATATTTTGTAAATTTTAAAGTAGGACAAACTATTTCTGGACTTTTATTAGATTTCCAGAATAATTAAATAAGTTTTCAGTAAATACCAGTTACCAAGAAAGGATCTTAGCAAGATATTAAAGTTCAAAAGCAGAATCAAAGTTTATAAAATAAATTTGTTATAAAATATACAAAATATAAATAAGTTTTTTTTAGTGTAGAAAGTTTTTTAATAACGAGAAATATTATTGTATTTACAAATTTCCAATTTCAACAATCATGAAAGTATAGAATTTTATTAAAATGATTTAATTTTAGAATATTCAGTTTATTTATATTATCCCAAAATGTGATTATTACTAAGAAGTGTAACTTAATAATTAGTCTAGATGTAGACGGAATTAAATATTTAATACAGAAATTTTTGTAGTAAATTTATTAACTTTCCACGTTTTTTCTGTAGCCCAGATTTTTCATTACAAAAATTAATGGCAATTATTAATCTTGAATTTTCCATAAGATAATTATATTATTTACCTTATGCTCAGGTATAAGTGCCAATGCGGTAGTCCGTGTTGATTCCCATAGAAACTCACTTTAAGAGAATTGCTTTTTAATTTCCTTATTTTATTTTTTTTTAATTTTAAGGCGCGTCAACATCTATGGTCATTGGCGCCCGGAGCCTTCTCAGTGCACTGCCGGCCTCCGGACAGTGTGCTCTCGCTACAGACAACACTGTCCTTCACCGGGCAGTGAGCTGTAGAGGCTCCTAGGAAGAAAAAAAATCTAAGGGCATCACAGCTGGACTCGAACCCGGGTCCTCCGCTTGGGAGTCCAGTACGCTAACCACTTAGCTATTCCTTTCCCCATATTTTATTTTCTAACTTTTCTCGAAAACAGTTTAAATAATTTCCATAATTTTTGTGATGTGACGGCAAGAAGAAGAAAGAAGATATAATTTTTAAATAAATTTAAAAATTATAACTAGTGGTTGGAAAATAGAAAAGGATCCAGCCAGCCGCTATTTGCAGGTCAAGAACCGCGGCAAAACCCTTTCAAACAGGGGATAATATACAGTCAAGAGAACCGCGGCAAAACCCTTTCAAATAGGGGTCAATATACAGTCAAGAGAACCGCCGCAAAACCCTTTTTGTATTTCCTTCAAGACCCTTTTTGTATACTCAAGAGGCCACCTGACCACCATCTGTTAACAAAGCGTCGCCACCCCGGCCAAAACAGCCTTTGTTAACTACCGACCTCCCCTAGGGTCAATATACTACGAGAGATGTCTTAGTGTGGCACGTACTTACACATCAGCCGATGTGTGAGTGATGCAAATATAAACGTCGCCCACTGGAGTTCCAGATCAGTTAAGTACGAGTTATAGATCAGTTAGGTACGAGTCATCAATCAGTTAAGTTCGAGTTATCAATCAGTTAAGTGCCAGTACGAAAGAAGATCAGAAGCACCGTCACACATCGCGAGCGAGTCCCTATTTAAGGTTTTAACACTACTTCTTTAATATTTTATATTCATTTCATAATTCTTATATTCATTTACAATTGTGCATCTTAGTTTTTCTGTTTCAATACACTTTAAATTATTTGTTAAAATATAGTTTATTTTCATAAATCAGTAGTTCGTATTTCGAATACCAATTCTCTAATCTCTCTAACTAACAACACTTACTCTTCGCTTCGACTTCCGGTATCCATAAAACGATACCAACACACTTTTCAGTCGGTACCTTAAAATGTACCAAGTGATTAGACAAGATCGCTTTCATGAGAAAAATGTTTTGGTGAAACCAAAATGTTTGCAACAAACCGGTTATCGAGTCAACGGTTTACTAGCGACGATTCCAACAAGCAAATGGTACTCGTGGTGAATTTTGATAATCGCACATTTCTACACATTCCATTAATAAGTAAAACTCAATAAAAGTCTCCAGTATTATGTGAATATGATTTTGAAACCTTCCACGTTTACAAGGGAAAGTTAAAAATATATACCGAAATTTGTTTTCGCTCAAGAGAAATAAGCTATAATTCAAATAATATCCTCAACTATAAAAGAGCTATTTATAGATTGCTTACAATATTTTGTTAATGTTATTAATTGATTTATATTTTATATTATTTCAAAAATAATTGGCGCGTTATATGAATAAATAATAATATGATAATAGGTACTAATTTATTCCAAAACATATATGTTTATGTTCTGTTTATTCAAGTGTTTTACAAGTAGTTAATAGATTATTAACTTTTTTTTTGTCTCTATGGAAACACTAAATAAAGAATGATTGCAAAATAATATTTAAACAATTTAGTGCTACTCTTAGATTTTCTCTTCCTAGGAGCCCCTACAGCTCACTGTCCGGTGATGGACAGTGTTGTTTGTAACGGGAGAACACTGTCCGGAGGCCGGCAGTGCACTGAGAAGGCTCCGGGCGCAAATGACCTCAGAAGTTGAGACCTTAAAAAAAAAAAAAAAAAAAAAAATTAGTACCACTTAAAGTTATGTAATTTATATATTTTAACATAATTTATTTTTTCCGTCTCTCTGGCTCTCGATTCTCTTTTTCACGCCTGCCCTTTACTCTGGCTTCAAATATATTCTAATCATACTACCTGAATTTTGCAGTTTGCGAAATTGTGAAAGAATAAAGCCAATAATATAATAATAAATAACATATTTTAGAAGCCAGCGAAACACGGTGACAGAATCAAGAGCAAGTATATTACATGAAAACAATTATTTGGAGGGGGAATTCGGAATTGGATACAATAGTCTGAAGGCTAAATAAATTAAATTCTCATAAGGAGCTATTTTTAAATTATATTAAATGTAGATCAATTAATAAGAACCAATCAACAAAAAGCCATCTACAAAAGAAACATTAACATCAGATCATTATTTTTTAAATCAAAATATTGATCTCTATGTAGCGAAAGATAATTTCGGTTAAGCTTGCTTTTACCCTTACAAAGATGAATTTTTCGAAATCATAATTTCACAATATTCTAGATTTTTCGTGTTTTATTTGTGGAGAAAGTGTGTGAAAATATATTATTATCATCACAAGAATATATCCAAGAATTGTTGCGTTTTTATCTGAATAGATTGCGAATGCATTTCTATTGTTGGCCATTTAAACACAAACATTTACTTCAAAGAATCTGGCTTCAAAACAATCACACAATCATTTCTTATTGATATTAATTCAATTATATTTTATTAAATGACAAATTTTCTACCAACTTCAACTTTTGTTCATTTTTCCCAAACATTATTTATGTTATTAATCAGTTGATGGTTGACAATTTTATTAACCAGGCAGATGGTAGAAGCAAATTACATTGTATTCCAAAAGAGAGCAACAGTAACATTGATACAACCGCACATTAAATAATAATAGTAGACATTCCTCCCTCCCCATGGCGCAACAGCCCATGAAAAGTTAAAGCTTGTCACACGGCGATTTGAGCAGGGGAATGTGTGGTAAGCACGCTGCAGTTCCCACACCGTTTAATTTCGACCTTCGGTACCTAGCGCGCTAGTAACTGTGCTTCCTACTTTTTATCACGCAGATGGGTCAACACCGACTTTGCCCTCACGGGAATCGAACCCTGAAATTCTCGCACGAAAGACGAGTGCGCTAGCCACTAGACCAACGCGTGAGGAAAATACTAGACATTAAACTTCATAAATTCTCCACTACTTCTAAAATAATATATTTTTGGAACAAATGTTCCAAATAAAAGTGATAAGCTTATGAAATATGTATACTTACGTGTAAGCATTTAACTTTCCAAGTTAAAAAGGAAATCGTGTCGTTTTTCGAAAAAATTGCGAAAAACTGAACAATAATTTTTTTTACATACGCCCACGTACATACACACAATTTTTTTCCAACTCACAATGATCTTATATAATTTTATTTATTATTGCATTTTAAATATATATTTTTTTTAAAAACTTTTTTACATAGGATAATAAAAAAAAATAGCCCTTTTCCTGAAAAGTCCATCTGTCCTTTTATTCTAGTGATCAAAGGCACACGATGTCTATGTAACATCATTTTCAAAATCTTAACTTGAATTAATATGGCTGTAGTTTAGAGATTAGAGATAAATATATACCTTGAAACTGTAAAAGCTTATGTCCAGTATAACTGAGAATTTCGAAGTATTGAACTACTGTGATTTATCTAGAGCCTTTGACTGTGTATCATATATGATATACTGATAAGAATGTTAAAAGGACTATGGTTTGTGAAAAACAGCAACGAACTCCTGATTAATTATTTTACTACAAGAAAGGGTATATTCACTCACATTGGTTACTTTTTATTTCAAAAGGTCGCCTTTTTTTTTATTTGTATCAAAAGATTCCAGAAAAGGCGATAGAGAAAAGCAATTTTGCATTTGTTATTTATTATGTATTCTGATTGGAACAGATTGACAATGTGATTAAAGTCATAGAATCTAAAAAAAAAGATAAGAAATGTCATATTTAATAATGGGGGGAAAAAGTAATGATCAAGTAACGGCAACGGCAAGAGAGAGAACACAGGCCCGACCGAAAGAAAAAAGGCCCTCTCTGGTACTCTCTCACTAAGCAGGCTAGAGTGGGAGAACCTTTATATAAGCCAGTGGGACATCTATATATATATATATCTCTATCTATCAGATTCAACCATACATCGCATCGTGTCATAATTCTAATCTAACCTTTATTCTATAAAATCATTACAAGTCCAGTGCAGATTGTGTAGACTTATAGCCATATTATAACAGTGTCTTCATATCTCGTCTAATTAATCAATCCCAATTTCTCTCCTCATCAACTTCAATATAATCAGGTTGAAGAAAAAGGCGAGGTAATGGATTTGCTAGCTCTATCATATTCTATGTGACTAAAATGTCTTCGATAGGATTAGGAAGACTAGATAGCAAAATAGAAATGAATCCGAGGTGAGTAGGATACTTGAAGCGATGCATCGGGTGTGAAGTGGAAGAAGTTTTTTAAAAGATCTTCTTCAGATTGTTATCTTACGTTTGATTCTCTTCAAGCGCTGCCGGTCAGGCTGTTCAGGCTGCAGAAGAAGGTGGTAAGAAGACGGGAAGATGGACAGTTCTGCCCTCATGTATGGCAATCCGAGGGATAGAGATCAATGTATGTCTATGAATTATGTAGAAAGGAAACTACCCAGCTGAGCGTTATAAGAATAACTCAATAATTATCTTGTATTGTTAGTTAAGATTTGTAAAAATCATGGTTTGTATTTAATGGAAAAAAAAACAATCTATTATTATTATTAAAGAATGTTTAATTGTTCATTGAATTTGCAATATTTTATAAACAATGTTTGACTTTTTCATAAAAATAATATTACAGAAAAAGTGTATTATGACTTAATCATTTCCAAAATGTTTATTTTAATTGCAATTTTTTTTTTTTTTAATATTTTACTTTGTAATCACCTTACCTACTTTTTTGTTTGTTTTACTATGACTCTGAATTTAGAAATTAAAAACTTCATTTTACTTATGTAATATTTCTAATAAGTATTGTACTTATTGTTCTTGTTACCATTGAATTAAAAATGTAAATTATGAATATCTAGTAAAATAAGTAGAAATATCTTAAAGTGAACCAGTTAACAAAGATTAAAAAAAACAGTCTGAATAAAATAAATGATTCGTAATTTATTCCGTGTTAAATTGGACGCTGTTAATTTGTAGATTTCAGTTTAATTTCTGTTACACAGTTGAAGTTGAGTATTATTATTGCACTTGAGTTTTCATTTATTATCCTTGATTTCTCTCCCCCTCAGGCGTCTTACATACAAATTAATGTACATCCATCAAGCTTAATGCTTTAAAATTCCTTTTATTATTCTTATTATTTCAACAATCGTGTTTATGTAAGGTAAATTGTATCCTAATTTTTAGCAATAATTTAATTGTTAGAACTTATGTCATATATGTAGGTGTTTTTGCAAATTTTGATGCTTAATCAATGGTTAAGAGTCATAATAGTGAGTAATTAAGTAAAAGCTAAAGTAAAGTAATCGTCTATTTTTTTTAAGTTGGCTTAAAGTGCATCTCTCATAGACTGGTGCAAGCACAAAATTTACATACTAAACTTAATCCAGCCCAACCGCCTTGTCAGTGTGAGGAAACAAACTTTACTTTTAATATTTTGCAACAAATACAGCTTTGCAGTTATATGCAGTATTCTAACTAAGGGCAACTTAGCAGTAATGTGTGCAGTACAGAATTCAATACCTGGCCTTTGCATTGGATTTTATTTGATATATATATGGGCAAGTGATAGTAGAGTATGCCAGCTTTAGCCTTTTTCAACAGCACCTGATCTGAACGGATTTAGGATGTGAAGTTCGACTGAAAAAATATATTTTTTTACACATTGAATTAACAGATGTATAATTTCCTTGCTACAATAAAATGTATTTCTTAACGCCCAAACCTCACTGCCATACAGCGGTACCGTGGAGACACTGCTTTCAAAAAGTTTTAACCTACTGGCCAACGAAGAGACTCTTGCCCTAGAGAAAATTGCCTTCACAGCACAAGAAGCCACCGTAGCCGTATTAAGCATATCTTTAACTGCCAAACTGAAACACCCTGAATTAGAAAACAATATGCCTAAGAATTTAAAGGAACTCACAACCTCAATAGGTTCTTTCAGTAAAAAAAAGATTCCTTTTTGGATCTTCCATGGTGTTAAGATACACAGATCAGTTTACAGACTAAACTTCTGTTTCCAAAGTTACACAGGTTTTACAGACCAAATTTCTTAAATGCTTGTACTACTGGCCGAATTGCACAGCTAGCTATATGGTGAGATTAGAGACGGGCAGCATCCAATTGAGATATCTTGTTTTTAGTAGAGCTTTAAACTTTCTAATAAAGATTTTGAAAATGCCCAATAATCGCATTCCTAAATTTTGTTACAACAGGATGTTAACAATGGACAGTTTAGTCGGTAATAGTATCAAATTCAAGTGGGTTTTGCAAATGAATGAGTACTTTGCTGACCTCGGATTTAGCTGGCTGTGGATAGAGCAAGATGCTGGATTGATTGTGGATAGAGCAAGATGCTGAATTCTGAATTGTTTAAGAGAAGATAAGTTGATCCGTTTGGACCTGGAGAGGATTGCCAAGTCTTCCTATAGTACTATGTACTTTTTGCTCGTTGACAAGCATGGAAGTCAGGGCTATTTATCATATAGTGTATCACTAGATATAATTAGGGTTGTGAGTCAAGTAAGAATGTCATCCGAAAAAAGGTTAATTGTGTACAGTAAGGGTGTTAAGTATGAGGTAAAATTGGAGTCAACTTGTGCTCTCTGTAACTATAGTCAGGAAACCTTGGCTCATATGTTTATTGAAAGTCCTGCATTTTCTTTGTATAGAGAGAGATATTTATGTAAATATTACCCATTAACTGCAACAAGTATTTTCTCTATAAAAAATAAGAATCATTTATTTGATGTGTATAAATTTATAATTAACAGTTTAAAACTGAGAAAGTTTCTTTTAGACTTTTAATGGATACCTTTTAATTTTTAATTTATATTTTTGTTTTATTTGGCTTTTGTCTTTATTGATATTGTCAAATTAAGGTTGTTTATTTTATTAATTTTTATTTTATTATTCATTTTGTTCATTCATTTTGTTTTTGCTTTTTATTCTTCCATTTGTTTTTCTGTAATTACTGCATGTTAATAGTTTGTATGTCAAACCACTTTCCATCTATCATGTACCAGTGTGTATTGTATAGATGTAAAATAAATAAATAAATAAAATAAAATGTATTTCAGCCTATTCACCCAAAATTTTCCTCATACGTTTCAACCTATAGCTAACAAAACTATTTAACCAACGTTTTACATTATAATAACCACTTCAATTTTTAATACTTTGCAAAGGATCTTGTTTCAAAATATGAGTGAGAGTTCAACTGGTAAATTTAATGATTATGGCGTGTTACATAACTTATTTTGTAATTAAGTCTTTTAAATATATTATACAAATTAATTTTTTTTTTTTTTTTTATATAAGGCGCGTCAACATCCATGGTCATTGGCGTCCGGAGCCTTCTCAGTGCACTGCCGGCATCCGGACAGTGTTCTCTCGTTACAGACAACATTGTCCATCACCAGACAGTAAGCTGTAAAGGCTACTAGGAAGAAAAAATTTAAGGATAGCAGTAGCACAGCTGGACTTGAACCCTGGTCCTCCGCGTGGGAGTTCAGTACGCTAACCTATTTCGTTCCCTCAAATTATTTGTTATTAGTTTAATTATTGTTTTAGTAAGACTCAATCGCTGGATTGTCAATAACCAAAGGAGATGGAATAAAAACAATCAAATTGATTTTTTTATTAAATAAAACAATGTTTTAAAGCAAAATATTTTTATCAAATAGGAACTCTTTTGAAACCGTTCAATTGCTGGCCTACGCGGATGACCTGGATATCATAGCAAGGTCTCTCCCTGCAATGAAGGACGCCTTCCTTGCCCTGAAAAACGCCGCATCCGCTATGGGCCTAGAGGTAAATGAACAAAAAACGAAATATATGTATGTTGGGAGTGGTGGAGCTCCCGTGGGAGAAAGTATCCAGATAGGAGCATCCTCTTTCAAAAGAGTCAATGAGTTCATTTACCTTGGTTCTCAAGTCAATTCCTTCAACGAAATTAACCAAGAGATAAAAAGGAGAATCATGATTGCCAATAGGTGCTATTTCGGCCTGGTAAAATTTTTTAAAAGCAGCCTAGTATCAAGAAAGTCGAAGTTCAGGCTGTATAAAACACTAATCCGCCCAGTCCTCACGTACGCATCCCAAACATGGACCCTCCCAAAAGCAAGTGAGCGTAACCTTGTCTTCGAAAGGAAAATTCTTAGAAGAATCCTTGGACCCGTAAGGGAGGAAGGCAGATGGAGGATAAGAAAGAATCAGGAGGTATATGAGCTGTTTGGGGAAGCAGATGTTGGGCGGATAATAAAACTTAGTCGGCTTAGCTGGGCAGGACATGTAGCCCGCATGGGAGAGACAGACCCCATCCCAAGACTATTGAACGGAGAGATGGGTCAAAGCAGGAAGGTTGGTAGACCCAAACTAAGATGGCAAGATGGAGTAGCCAACGATGCAAGAAGCCTACTGGGGGTTTCTAATTGGAGAGCGGCAGCACAAAACCGCGACGAATATCACAAATTACTAGAGGAGGCCAGGACCCACTATAGGGTTGTTGAGCCACGGAGATAGATAGATAGTGACGGAACTCTTTTGAATATAACGTCACTCCTTTATCAATGTCAAAATGTTTGTTCGTCTTATATATCCTGTTAAGAACAGTAAAAAAAGTTCGATAAAAATTCGATCAGATCTACCCACTCCACACAAATCTACCATATTGGATTCTTTTTTTATTTTTAATTGCTCCTAGAATTTCTAATAAGTTTTAAATTATTCTAAAATGCTTTATTTTTTTATTGAACATTCAATCAAAACAATTTAAATCTTTCTTTGGTTATAAAACTCTTTTTTCATATATTATCAAGTTTTAGGTAATATATAGTCAATACTTAGGTAATATATAGTATTTACTTTCCTGTAAAATTGTACATAATTGTATGTAAATAGTTTATACGTATTATTATTATAATACTACTATTTACAGTAGTAGTTGAAAATGACGCTGCTAGAAAAAACGATGAACATGTTGATGTAATAAAAAGAAACCCATATTATACGTAGATAAAGAAATACTTATTGAAAGGGGCAATAGCAAATGGTAAGGAGATAGCAGCGGACGATTTTACTTTCCTTGGGGAGTATGTGAAACGTGAGGGTAATAGCCACTACCACAGCGAGTTAGTGATGGATGTCTCTCTCTCTCTCCTAAGAATATTACTGTTTCCCAATAGCTGCCAACCATTGTTGACCTGACTTGCCGGCCAGGAACAGATCGTCTCCTTTTGGTCTATAATGAAAAGTTGCATCCCACTATTGTGTGTTATCTATCTGCAATATTTTATTTATCTTTTTTTTTTTTTGTTTGTTTTTCTTTTGTTTGGAAATCTCTGTATCCAGTGGGCGAATCTTTTACTTATTATATAACAATAAATTATTAATCGATGTAATTTTTTTTTTTGGAGTTCATGCAATTTGTTACAGTAACTTGTGTTTGAAGGTATGTTACTTAATGTATCTTCTTTCAAATAAAATATACCAACTATTCATATAGTTGAATATGTGGATGGGTCCACAATGCTGGATAAAATCTGGTATTTTATCCGTCTTTAGCATGCATATTCATTTTGTTCCTGACCGGTTTCGGATTTTCATTCATCGTCACAGCAAATTCACCAATAACGTGTAGAGATTTAACTTCAACTTAATATTTCTGTTACATTCACACTTATTGGTTTGTGTGTTTATTTTCTGATTTTTTTTTTTTATATTTGTATAATTATTCTTGTAATTGTTGTAGGGGTGGTTGCTTCGATGGTGATTAGTCATCGATTCCAGAAAGATTCGTTTGACAGGTAGCGGATAAAATACTCAGTAGTTAGGAAAGGATAAAGTTGTAGAGTGGACAGATCACAATAGACGGATTTAACCTTCTATTCAAAATATAAATTTACAAAAATACATAATAATAATAAAAATAATAATACAAATGCTCCTTCAGGGAGCCGCTTGTATAAATTTAATTACATTAAAAGAAATATCGAAATTTAATATTTACCAAAATATTGCTATTTATACATATCTTCAAAATGGACCATAAAATATCCAGCAATTATTTTGACATAGATCATGAATACATTGAGTATTTTTTATAGTTAAAATAGATTGGCAGCCCTTCCATTGTTCCAAAAGTTTTTATTTTATTGAAATATTCCGAATAGACGACGTTTTGAGCTTTGCACATTTTTAATTCCATCAAAGGACGTCCAAAATATCTTGGAACAACGAAATGACGGCTCTAGAAGCGGTGATCAAGTCAAAGCAAAGAAATTAAAATTACTTAAATGTTTGGGAAGGGTGATTATTTGATGAACGGTTAGTGATTCTTACTGTTCAGTTTCATTTATGTTTTTTTTTTTTTTTATTAAAAGTCTCTTTAAAGAAAGACATGTCATTTGTAAACAATGTATTTTTTTCTGAAACTTAGTGTATGTTACTTACCAGCGTTTTATAGTATTTTAAACATTTATATAGTGAACAACTTCCGTAAATTTTCGGCCTATGTTAGCGTATTTTAACAGCTGCTGATGTTCAAGAAAGTTTGGTCAGACACTAAAAGTAAACCTTAAAATAAGGATATTTTATTTGTGTAGCCGCTATACTAAACTGATCTGACTCGATTATAATAACAACCGTTTGAAAATTCGGAATTACTACCAGCTTGTTCGCAGACAAAAAGTAGTAATCATATATAGATTTGTATGATATCACGCTGTTTGATAAGACAACTCAAAGATGAATGAAAACTTAAAAACGCTCGGTGAACACAAAATGAATGAAATGTCAACAAATACATAACCTTTTTCATCAATTTGATTTATTTTATATCTTATTTTCGAAATAGGATAACAACGACTGAACAAGTGAAAAAGTAAACAATTGGAAAGAGGAAAGCCCTCTGCAGAGGCAAGCCTAAAGTCAAATTTATCTAGAAACTACTAAATATCAATATAAATAAATGATATTTCAAATATGAGGGATAGAATAGCAGTTTACGAGAAAATTTATGTATATTTCCAGGGAAAGAAATTAATAAGGAAATAAATACTTTGGTATTTTCGAGACGTCAATATAAACAATAGTGAACTTTTGGCCTTTGTTAATTAAACAAGCAAAATATGGGTTGGCTGGGGCCAAAGAAAAAAACATTACAAAAAAAAGAAACTAAAATAAACAGTAAATTACATAATGAGTGAGAAATAATCTTCTAGGGTTCTGGCTTTTATTCTTTTAATTTCTATTTTTGAAGTTTATTTGTGTTGATATTTCAGTTAATCTCTTATGCATATAATAATAGTTTTATTTGCTTTCGGGGAGAGCCCCATACAAATAGAGTGGTATGAGATTCATTAAATGAAAAATAAAGTTTAAAGAAGACAAACCACAACAAAAATACAATAGCAAACTGCTTGGGATAAAACATTTAAAATACATTTCTTAAACTTCAAAAATAAATTTGTAAAGTATTTACATATACAATAGTAAACAAAACATAAAAATGACAATATTTGTAATTAGAACAGAAAAATAGTATTTTATACAAAGCATAATTAAGTTTCTTGTTTATCTCCTCTTTATTGATATTTCAATGTTTATAAACAAACATTTAGTTTATTTTATTATTTAAACATCATTTATTCATTCATTAAGCAGAAAAGATCGAACTTTTAATGAATTAATTATATACAGGAATACTTGTTTTATTTTGAGTTCATCACAAGTAGAACAACGATTAATTGATTCGTTGTTAAACTGTTAACATAGGGTATATAATAGTTACGGAACGGGGTATATATTGGACAAGTTACAATAAAATGGTGAAGGTCCTCAACCACGCGACTATTGCACATTTGACAGAGCTGTCGAAGGCTTTATAATATATACTAAGTTGTTATAGGTGAGTTTTATTTGATACTGACTTGATAGTCTGAGCTGAACAAAAATTTTTATAACGTTAAATGGTATAAAGCTACTTAAATGTGAAGGTAATAAACTAACTTGTTCGGTAGTAAACATTTCTTTATATAGTAAGTTATATCCACCAGAGTTGAGCATATCAATGTCACTACATTTTAGAAAATCAGAATATTTATTTAAAATTTTGGGTAATTGTTTTGAGAATTTATCAGGATCAGACTCTAATAATATATCGTGGCAGTTAATTTTGTAAAGTAGATTATGAATTTGAGAGTACCAATTATATTTCAGAGAGGAGTGATTTGAATGAAAAATATTTACGCAAATTATCCTAAATAGACTGATTTTATAGGACGAAGCAGTAAATGCCCTCCCTGAATCGCAATGCGGATTTAGAAAAGGCCGATCCTGTTTAGATAATCTATTTTTGCTTAATGCTATAGTACAATTGAAATTAAAATATAAAAACAAAGACTTTCTAGTAATATTTGTAGACTACAAAAAAGCCTTCGACAGCATAAATCACGAACTGTTATGGTACAAGCTGTATAGTCTTGGTGTCAGTGGGAAACTAATAAGGATACTGAAAAACCTATACGATAACGCAACAACTAGCATTAAACAAAATGGAATAATATCTGAAGAGGTACGAGTAACTAAGGGAGTTCTTCAGGGTGAAGTACTATCTGGATATCTATTCAGCCTCTTTATTAGCGATGTAGAAACCTTTTTCAGATCCAGGGGAGTCTCTGGCATACCGCTAAATGAAAATATAGACCTATTAGTAACCCTTTACGCAGACGATAAGGCTATTTTTGCTGACTCAGTGACTGATGCAGAAAAGAAATTAAAAATTCTAGCCGAATATGCTTCAGCCAATATGTTAAAAGTTAACACCAGCAAAACTAAAATAATTCACTTTCATAAAGGCCGGCCTAAAAGAATTAGAAACTTTTACTATTTAGGCAAAGAATTGGAACTGGTCTCATCTTTCAATTACTTAGGTGTCAAAATGTCAAACTCAGGTTTGTATCATTTGGCATCAAAGTTAGCTGAATCGAAAACAGCCAGCATTGGAGCTGTATTACAAATGTGTCGAAAATCTGAAGACCGTTCAATGGAAAGCAGAATAAAATTAAATGAAAGTATCGCCTTGAGTACCCTTCTGTATGGTAGTGAAATATGGGGGCTCCGCTATCTCAGTAACATAGAAAAATCACACACAAACTTTTATAAGAAATTATTTAATTTAAATAGGAATACTCTTGGTTATATAATAAGATTAGAAATTTGTTGAATACACTCAAGCCATAAACTCTTAAAACTAATATTAAACTGGGTCGTTAAAATTTTGTTTATGAATAACAATAGATTGCCAAAAGTATGTTACTGAAAATATAGACTATTACTCTTATGCATAAAATTGTTTCTCACTCATTATGTAATTTACTGTTTATTTCTCTTTGTTTTTTTTTTTGTAGTTCCTGAAGAAGGACACCAAAGGTGCCCGAAACGTCGAATAAATTTTAAAAGATAAAAAGTTTTTTTCTTTGGCCCCTGCCAACTATTTTACTTGTTTACTGTTGAGATAACTTTATAAGTCTTAAATAACAAAAACAAACCTTACTAAAAAGTAATTTAGTAAGTGGAGCACTGAATACCCTGTTCAAGCGTGATATAAGAAAAAATGAAAAATGGTCTAGGATCTACCCACAAATCCATCTACCTAGATAGAATGTTAAAATGGAATGACCCTACTTTTGAATTACAAATGTAACCTATATCTGAAATTAGTTTTTTTAGCTCGTGCCGGCTTATCTAGTTGTCTAATAAAAAGACATGCTAGTGAATAAGATAGTCTTATTTATGTAAATTCACAGTTTACACTATACAATGTTCCCTTTAAAATATTAATTAACCAGCAAAGTTATTTCCATAAAATTGATCGCATTGAGATTTCTATGTAAAAAAAGAATGTTTATAATATCAGTAAGTCTGGTACATTCACAGATCTGTCGTCTAATATGTTACACCCGAAAAATATTTGATAAAGATTGTCCAATGGCAGTCTTAGATTCTAGTATATTAACCTTCAAACGAAAAGCTCTAGACTGTTTGCGAAACAAAGTTATTTTTTGTTTTGTTGTAATGAGGAACTTTTTCTCTCTCGATTTTCCAAAATAATTCCTAACTAATCCTTTCTAATCCGATATACTTTTTTTATGATCATTTTAAAATTAATTCTAGCATCTAAAAAAAAAAAAATGGAAGTTTTTGAAAACATATTATGTCCATGGAAATTAAATAAAATATAATATGCTATTATATTTATTAAGAAAAATATGTAATTAATCTTAATCGGTAGTTGCCAGCCGCTGGAGTAACTATTCTTATAAAGTGTGTGGTTCGGGCAAGAAGTAAAAACAAAATGAGAATTCTAGCCCATATTTTGATAATTTTATTATCTTTTTGAAGACAAAAAAGTATGTTGAATTTGTTGTAGTGTGTGAGGTGTAACGAAAATTTTGTGTATGAAGGTCGTGTTGAATTGTGAGTGTGACAATTCAACATGACATTCAACACACAAAATTTTGAAAATTGTTTCCCCACATGTTATTTTTGTTGAATAATAAACCAATACTTAATTATCTCTGCTTAATATTTAATGTTTTGAAAGAATAACAATTTTACATTGATAAAACCCAATGATTAGAATAATTTGAACGAATTATTGAAATTATTTAATTATTTAAGACACAGTTTAATTATGTAATTGGATTGAACAATTATTTATTATTCAACACAACAATTTTAATTCCTACTGAACCAAATATGCTTATTATAAATTTGAAAAAAGGAAATTTTGTAAATAATATACTATAATCCTTTCTTTGCTTTCTTCAAGGCGGAGCCTGCGAGGCTGCCAAGATCCCAGTGCTATGTATATTCATAGAAAATTTCCGCTTCGGACAAAAAACAAGAGAGAAGATGCTCGGTATCCACGACGCCACAATTGACAGTTGACAATCAAGAAGTCAAAAAAATAATAGGCCTGCAGTAAAACACATGATCGACGCCAACTTAAACTTTTGTGATGACCAAGACATAGTAGCCCATACTGGAATCCCTGGGTTCCATTTTTTTTTTATCCCCATACTTAACAAATTATATATCCTGATATAACAGGCTAACATTTTATATAACGTGTGGCTATCATCAATACCTCATAAAACACTTAATGAAATATTGTCATCTATACTCACCAACACGCGACATTACGATAACAACTTAACTGATTCTCCTCATATTTCTGTTGACCAACCTCCTAAATACATCTCCTTTACACATATTAACAAACTGTCAGAGAAAATCTGTAAAATTTTCAGACGCTCTATTATCTTTTTAGTCCACAAATGCACTGACACCATTAACAAGTTATACAGCAAACTTAATGACCCTACTCCTAACAAATTACGATCAGACCTTGTTTACCAGATAGACTGTACACAATGTCTAGCTGTTTATGTTGGTCAAACTACACAATACTTAAAAAACAGAATGTACCAACATGAATACGATTGCAGAAATAAAAATGTCAAAGACAACATTACTGCACCTGACGAAACATTTTAAGGAAAAAATGTATAAATTTAATTTTTCTAAAACAAAAATACTAGCAAAAGACACTAACAAAAAAAAAGAAGATATATATATCAGAAATTATATATATCAGAAGAAATCTTTTTTTCTTTTTTTTTAACTCTTTATTTGAAATTTACAACTGTAAATAATTTTACAATAAGTAAATTCGCTAAGAAATAATTACAATGACTTGATTGACTTGATTGGCAGTCATCCAGTGATGACTACCACTAGCTGTTTAAAAGGGCGCGAGGCCAACGGCGCTTTAAGCGTCGTAGAGGATTTCCAGGGAGGGAATGTGAGGTGAGGGCTTGGGCTAAAGGATTAGAGTGTGATAGGAGCTTATTGTGGAAACTGTTATAAAGGGTATTAGCCAGAGTGTTAACAAAAGGAATATTGAGATCTGTGTGGAGAGTTAGGTTGGATACATAGAAAGGACTGTTAGTAATGTGGCAGAGAATTTTGGATTGGATGGTTTGGATGCGGGTCAGATTAGAACGCTTGGCAGTTCCGTACAATTCAAGTCCGTAAGTCCATATTGGTCTCAGTAAGGAGATGCAAAGGAGTCGTTTGTTGGAGAGCATTTGACAAGCAGCCTGGAGAGAAGTCTAAAATGTATCTTGACGTCGGAGCGTTTAAGCCGTGTGTGAGGGTTCCAGGTCAGTCTTTTGTCCAAGAATAGTCCAAGATAGCGCACATGGTCAACAGGCGGAATAGATATTCCATTGAGGTAAATTGGAGGAAGAGTTTTGCGATTTAGAGTAAACATTACATTTTTGCATTTGCAAATGTTTACTTTAATTTTCCACTTTAAAAGCCAGGACTCGAGGGATGTAAGGTGAGATTGGAGAGCACGGGAAGCGTTGACAGGATTCGGGTTCGGGGAGAGGATTGCGGTATCATCAGGAAATGTGTAGACTAAGGTGTTCGGATGATTGGGAATGTCAGCTGTGTATATTAGGTATAGAAAAGGTGCGAGAATACTCCCTTGAGGAACTCCTGCGTGGATTGGGTAAATGGAAAAGAGAGAGGTGCCTTCACATACTTGAAAAAATCTATAAGTTCTTGTCTATCTGTAAGTTACGATTTTAGGATAAGATAAAAGGTGTTTCGAAAAATGCCCTTGAGCTTTGACAAAAGACCTTCACGCCTTACCCTATCAAAGGCTTGCTCAATATCTAAAAAGACACTTTGGCAGTAATGTCTGCTCTCAAGGACGGAGGCGATTGTATCTATAGAATAGAATAGAATAGAATCGGGGGGGGGGGAGCCTCATTCCACTGCGACCTACAAATTGAGGTCTATTGTGGATCCCCTTAAGTTACAGAACAGCCCCCAGCTTTGCCCTCCTAATCAATCCTAGCAAAGCTGAGAGCGGCTCCGTCATGAAGCTTTCAGCTTCGGGATTGCCCGTCCCCAATTGAAGAAACCTAATCCTCGCCAGGCCGGCGCACTCACAAAGGATGTGCGCCGGGGTCTCCTCCTCTACCTTGCAGAATCGGCATACCGCACTATCCGCAAGTTGTAGGTGGTGCATGTGTCTATTCAGCCTACAATGCCCTGTTAGTAGACCCACAATTAACCTTATATCCCTTCGGGTTTGGCTCAGTAGGTCTTTGGTAAATTTAGGCAAATGTCTTTTAATGAAGAGCTTTGCCTGCCTCTGTCCTGGTGTTCCCTCCCACCAACGCAGACGCTGATCTTCTATCCACCCCTTGATAGAAGTTTGGATGAGGCTCCTGGACAAGCCGCAGAAGGGTTCGGGGCCTATAAAGGTATCCTGCGAGCCTCCCTCGCTAGGGCATCCGCCCTCTCATTGCCCAGGAACCCCGCATGTCCCGGCACCCAGGCGAGTGTCAGTGTATTCCGAGTACCCACCTCGGTGAGGGCAAGTAGACATCTATAACGCGGTGAGTTTGTTGAATGGAGGAGTAAAAGGATCTGAAGCCAAATTGGTGATTGGGAATGATATTAATTGGTTCTACGATATGGTAAAGGCGTTTAATAAGGAGTTTCTCAAGGATCTTTCCAAGAATGGGAAGGAGGCTGATAGGTCGGTAAGAAGATGGATTATGAGTGGGTTTTTTGGGCTTGGGAATCATTTTGATAAATGAAAATTTCCATAATATTGGGAAATGAGTGGTTCGAAGAACGGAGTTGAAAATGTAAGTAATGACCATTACAGCTTTTTTAGGAAGTAGCTAAGTAGCTTTTTTAGGAAAATAGAAGAAATCACTTTTCGGAATGATACCAATAGTGTGTGCGCGATGTATAACGGTTTTTTCAAAACAGACCTTCTAGAATTTCCTTTCACATACCCCACCCCTAAAAATTCTTCATATCCCTTTTACTTCTTTGCCTATTCAACCCATTTTCATTTCTGTAGATGATTTAAGACAAGAAAGTAGTAACTTTTAATTTTCTTTTTTTATGTTGCTTCAATGTAACAAATGTATATGTTTAATCATTCTTTCTTCACATCTTCAATACTATCGATATGTAAGTTCAATATTAATTTTATTTAATTTTTGTTATTGTTATTATTCTGCATTTTACAATATTATTAATGCATTGTGGTTCCTCATTGTATTGTTTTTTTTAGATTAAAGCCTTGATAAAGACAGGAAACTCTGACGAAACTTTGGCACAATTGAATGTTTCTTTCTTGACCGATCTTAACCTAATTTCTTCATGACATAATTCATCAACTGTCAACAAATAATTTTATATTTTATATAACTAGCACAATTAATTTGAAAAAATCAAAAGTTACTGTATTTCATCTGCAGCAAATTTCTTCTGAAGCACTAAAATCTTATATAACCATTTATCACCGCTAGGATCTGGAAAATTAAAAAAAGTTGTCTCTGATATTTTCTTCTTTCTCTTACTCCTCCTAATAAGAGGAAGGTGTCAAATTTTCTAAATTGAGTTTTCAACAGGCAGTATCTGTTTTGTGGTCATCTGAGTATGAAAGAAAAGAAGTTTTTATCGAGTGGCCTGTAATTTGTGTAATGGTGTGTACATGTATTAACAAAATATCACAAAAATGGAAATAAGCTCAAACCTGGTATTGTGTTTTGGTATTACTTCCCTTTTGGTATTACACTCGCTTTCTTTACCCCCCGGCTGCCACAAAAAAGATTTTATATGAGCACGCCATAAGTAATCATCATTGTTGATGTGGTACATTGTAATTACTGTTAGAACCCATCCGGTGATATTCAGTGATGCAATAATGGTATCAATAGCCGTTGTTTATGTAACATACAGTATGAGCTAGCCGGTCAGGTCAATGAAGGGTATCAAATATCAATGTTTCGGTATATTTCATACCATCCTCATGCTACTAAACACAGTTCAATAATAAAATAACATTACAGAGAATTACTGAAATTAATTCTATATATGATTATAAAAAATAATAGTAACAGGTAAATATATTTTAAATTTTACATTAGTGAGAAGACTTAATAAAAATCAAGTGGGGCTGCTTAATTAAATTCACAGCGTACTCATCAATCCGTAGGCATAACAATAAAGCAATAAAGCGAAAATACCTAGCCATTAAATTGTTAAAGTATATTGATGTCCTAATGTTCTAATAAAATGGAATGTCTAAATAAATAAACTAATATCTATAGATGACATAAAGTGCATCAAAGTCTAAATATAAACATAAAATTTATCTATAAATAATGCCCAGGGAGTCAACTAAAATATTCTCCACTGAAAGAGCTATGACATTAAGGCTGATATTAATCTTGTCCAAAAAGTCCAAGGTAGTCTTAGGCACCACACCTCTGGCACCACACCACAAGCCATGTACCTTGTATTCCCCGACCTCGAACTGATCCTTAAATTTCTCCTTATAGAAAGGGATACATTTTTCGTAAACGGCCCTTTTCTCTTCATCTATTTTCTCGCCCTGTTTCGGATCAGTTCTCTCAAAATGGATGGTCGGATCGAAAATATAAGCTACATTGCTGGCATTGTCAAATACTATAACATCTACATATCTAGTAGATCCATCTGTATCAACAGCGTATATCTCTTCAAGAGTCACATAACCTTTTTTTTCGATAAATTCCATCAAGGCATGCTTTACAAAGCACATGCGCTGATGTTTCAGGCTCTCTGCCGCATCTGCGAAGAGAGGTCCAACAGCTCCTGCTGACTGTCCTCCAACCCCGGGAACAGCACGAAGTGGGGCATAGTTTATGTTCAGCTTAACAGCATTACTCCATGCTGAATATGGCAAGAATTTTTTGTCATTTACAAATTGATTTAATTTCGGGCTGTCCAAAAAGTGACATACCCCCCTACCCCTTTCTATTTTTACAGTTTGTCAATTCTTCAAAAAATTTTTCACTCAATTGCTGCCTAAGCTATCTTATGAAAGGGAAATCTATCTCCGCTTTAACCTCATAATCAATTATTTGTTGAAAATAGCATCCCGAAATTTGGCGAGCTTCTGGGCAAGTGACCAGTGCTGCAGAGGGGCCTCCCACTCGCATGTAAGCAAGCCTAAGCCGCGATAGCGACGAGAAGTGTACAACATTGCCGAAGCAGCGTTTACTAATTTCCAGTAACATTGAATTATTATTTATTCTAACCCTAAAATTACCCCACAAACCGAAACGTTGACATTTATATGATTTTTTTAATCTGACCGAACTTCGTACTATTAGAATAATAGTGAAAATAATAATAAAGATGTAAAAAAAATAATTTAATATCAATATTTTTAGAATATACAAGGTAGTTAGTTAGGTCGCAGCAGTTGAAGTTAAGCCGCAACTACTCTATTGCCAGCTTGTTAGTTAACAGTAGTTGTTAGTTAATAAAGTTTGCAAACAATTGTTAACAAATATGTGATGTTTACAGTATATAAACAAAGTAACGTTTATTTCAGTCATGCCAAGTATAACGAGAATATTATTTTGTGTAATGATGTAGCCATTGTGCTCAATATTTAATTCATTTAGAAAAATTCCGATATGTCAGATGCGTTTGTAGTAGTACTTATGGATTATTGAAAACGAAATATTACGTTTGAGCGTCTTATCATTTTTGATTTTTAAGATATTTTGTTTACATATACGCACACCCACAACATAGACACACAGTATATTCGTTTCATTTTGTAATTTGAGTTGTTACATAAATATTTTCCTATTATTCTAAATTGTTTTGCCGAATTTGTTTGTTTTTTCTATACTTAATAAAAATCTAACTTCCCAGAATAAATATATCTTAAATATATATTATTTGTGTTAATATATTTTCTTAATTTTCAATAACAATCTAGGATTATTTTTTTAATTTATATGCATTTCTCTATCTCTGTTCGCCCGCTGCAGTTATCAGAATTTAGTCATGCCACTACAAAAATTTGGGAAACCCCTGAAATTCACTTCTACACTTCTCCTCATTTAATAAAAATACTTAATAACCAGTAATAACTTTTATTGATTCTTTGATGTTTAGATAAACTGGAATCAAATGTAAATATATAATTTTATCTTATAATAATGAAGCCAAATATAAATTGAGACAAACACAAATTATTAATTTAATAAAAATCAAGCATTACCATTTATTAATTAATTAATTAAACACTGGTTCATTCATATCTGAATTATGTAAATAGATTAAGAAGAGTCAGCTTGTATTTGTCACACGAATGTACGTACATATATATGAGATTAATTGGATTAATTTATTACATTCTGTGTTATTTGGTTATATGTGTAAATCAGATGAAGGTTACAAAATTATTTTAATGCTTTCAAATAATATTTACATTTTTTTTTTTTTTTTTTGTGTAAGCGCATCGACTACGATGGTCATTAGCGCTTCTAACTGTTTATTTCTTTCTAATGCCTTGGCTACTCGAGCTGGGATGACACATGCTAACCTATGTGGCTTCCACACTAGCAAGGTAGGGTGGAGCTTTAGACAGTCGAATGCTTTTCCACACATCCCCTCTTATATCATCAAGCTAATCGACGAGGGGGAGTATGGAATGTTGTTTGTGCCATCCCCTAGACCACTAAAACTAGATTTGTACATTTGAGCAAAACCAAAGCACTTTTAAACTATGAATTGCATTATACACATATTATAACATAAATAATAAATTTATTATGTAACCGATTCTAAGGAGGCTATTTTTAACACAAACTAATTGAATGCTGCAGTACTTTTAACAAATTTTCCTGCACCTCTCTAATGGACTAATCCTAAAATGAACTAAACCTAATGGGGTTGAAATACTTTTATAAAAATTTCTTTCAACCCCTAGATAAAAGCCTAATCTAAACATTCATACTTACATTCTCGCCAATAAATACATACATTCATGCTAATAAATACATTCAAGCTAATAAATACATTCACGCCAATAAATATATTTATGCTGATAAATACATTCAAGCTAATAAATACATTCAAATTAATAAATACATTCATGCTGATAAATACATTCAGACTGCACATTCTCACAAGGGGAAAGTACTCAATATTCCTTTCCCCTTTAAAATAATAAACTAACCTAATTGGGGGAAGTATTCGATATTCCTTCACCCAGTGTACTTAACCTAACTACTTTCCTAAATATTTACATTTTGTTTTTGTTTTAATTGTTTTATTTTTTTAGGACAAGCCAATAATATTACACTAAGATCAATTTAATCTTCACCGTTGTAGACTATCATCCTATTTAAATTTACTCTATAAAAATAAAAGCTAAATTAGTGATGGTGAAAATCTTTCTAAAGGAGATATCGAAAGAAAAGGAGCTTATTTTTCATTTATATGTTGATCCATTATTTGAATGGATCTTAAAATCTCTGTATAAATAATTCATTCCATTGGTCACCCCCACCCTAAAGGTAAGTTTCTTTTACTGTTACATGAAAAAGGATTAACTTATATTTCAATTAATTTTGTAAATGCATTTTTTATCTATCTAAATCAAAGAGAAAGCCGGATGTTTCCACTTTGCCCAAAAGAAAAGCTTGTCTGAGGTAGCGAAAGAAATAAGAAGTAAGGTTTGAATAAGATCAGCGGCACTGAGAGTCTATCATAATAGAAATCAGAAACTGTTTGATTTCAAGCTGCTATGATTTCTGCTTATATGCAATAATTGAACCCATTAGCGCGAGTAGTGGATTACAAAGTGGTAGAAGTTCAGTCACTAGTTCCCATTACTCCTTGTTCTTTTATACAAAGTACAAAATTTCAAAAATTTACAAACACAGATAATAATAATAGTATAAACACTTCTTCACTTAATAAAATTTAAATATATTAACAAAAAAAACAAAAAAACATATCATTACTTTCATTTTGCTCATTTAATACAATATCTCCAAAATGTGAACTCAAATTCTCGCTTCTTCATAAAACATCAATTCCATCTATTTATTTAAAAATATAATTAAAATATCCAGCGATTATTTTGATAGAAGTCAATTCATTACAATATAGATAGATATATGAGCATCATAAAACACTTTTTTACCAAACAATTTTACTTGCTCTTACAGACTAGTAACAGGAAGTATTGTAATCGTGCCAAATTTTCGATAGCAAATTTTCACCGGAAATAACCGTTTTATTTCCCCCCCCATGAGTAAAAAAAAATTGGTTTTTAGCAAATGTTCTGTGCGTGTGAGTGTGTATGTATGTATGTGAACAGCATAACTCAAAAAGGAAAAATCGCAGAAAGCTCAAACTTGACATTCCGTTTGGATATCATCGTGGGATCCGACAGTAGGTCAGCGGTTAAAATTTCTTGACCGTAAGTACCACTTTACAAATTGGTTTTTCATTTTTTTTCGCAATTTTCTCGAAAACGGCTTCAAAGATTTTCTTTAAACTTGATATATCAATTACACTTACAAAGATCTACAATTTTTATTTGAACTATTTCTCCGGGAAAATGCATTTAAGGACACTATTATAGGAGGGGCGGTGTGTTGTCCTCTAACGTGCTATTTCAGTTTACTATACAAGGCTATCATCTAAATAATATTAATTAGAATTAAATGTGTTGTTGATATTCCGAATTTGAAAAAATCGGATGACTAAAATCGGTGCGTCTTTACTAAAATGTATTTTTCAGTCTTTTTTTTTTTTTTTTTTTTTTACTTTCTTGCAATTTTCTCAAAAATGGATCCGACGATTTTTCTTCAACCTTAATACATCAACTACACGTACAAATGTTTTGCAACTTTTATTTAAAATATTTCTCTGGAAAAGTTCATTTAAAGGGACTATTGGCGTAAAAGTGGGGTTAGGTTTTTCTCTAAAGTGTTAGCATAGTTGATTATACAATTCTACCATCCAAACTAAATTAATTAGAAATAAATAGATGACGGAAATTCTGAGTTTTAAGAAAATAAGTAAACCGGAATTGCGCTTTTACTGAACTTTTTTTTTCAATTTTCGACGAACTCCAAAGAATTTCATCAACTTTGGTACACTAACTATAGATTAGTCAATTAAAATTTTGGAAAACTGGAGTAAGAGAAAGTTGTGTGAGTGTTTCACACCTGATTTTGTTTCTTTCTAACAAGTGGTAACAAAATTAATATATTGATCTAAGATAAGTATATGATAGCTAGAATTCCCAACTAATTAATAAAGATTGCTTACCATAATAAAATGCATATTTTTAACAAAATTGAAAATAGATACTCTTAAGTGCACTATTCTACCACGAAACCTATAAAAAAGCGTTAAAAATGAATGAACAGCAACAACAACAAAAAATTACAAATTTATTTATTAGATTTACAAATATGTATGGTTTATAGCACTTCATATTATGACCTCACTAGTTTTGTATAGATAATGGATTCATATGTATCTCTGTATATCAATCTATTTGTCATTCAATGATGAATGTCATCCATCATTTAAAAGCAGATCAATCTATGCTAATGAAATTCAACATTCTGTTGTCATTTTGTCAGTATTTTAACACTATTGTATTTTAACAATATCATCCAAATAATAATAGCTTGCCTTGAAAAATATATCGTTTTAAGTGGCAACACTTTTAATGGTGAAAACAAAAATAATAAATTTTAAATTATTGTTTTGGCATTGATTGAAAAGGTTAATATCGCAATACCAATTTATTTTAGCATAAGGATCTGGCATTGATTATCTTGCTGTAGTAATCTTGGAAGCGTTGAGGATTATGAGGGAATTAAAATCTGCAGTAATATCCAACAAGAAACCATCGAAACCAGATGAGGAGTGTGGAAACAAAGCTATGTACACTTAAAGTCATTCATGATATCACTGAAACAAAAGTCTTTACTTTTTTCTTAAACCTCAACAGTACTTTACTAAGCACCCACTTTACTAACAAATTTCTTGGTAGGCAGCTATTTTACTTTCAGTTTATGCTTATATCAGTTTGTGAAAAGATCTGTGCGATTTGTGAGCGATTTAAGAAATTACCTGGTTGAATCTATATATTCGATCTATTTTGCTCATTACTTTATAATAGGCTATTGCCACAAACATTCTTTCCGAAATTAGAGAAGTAGAGAAGGTTCAGTACAGATTACGGGCTGCACAGATCTGGTTCATATAATTTAGCGTGGATGATATTAGTCTGGAAAGTAAGCTTCATTCAGGACGTCTTCTCCCCTTAGTGATCAGTATTTCAGTCATCAATACTACTAGTGACAGTATAGAGGTGGATCTTTGTACCACTACCAGAAAACTTTCTGATGAATTAAGCGTGTCCTATTCAACCATAAACCACCATCTGCGAGTAGCCGCCATAGTTCCCAGCAGCTACCTACCGAAACATCCACATCAAGCAAGCCGAGTCAAAGTCTGTAAAACCCTTCTTCCGAACCTGAGTGATTTTTCGTTTCAACAAACATCTTGCAATGAAAAGTGGGTTTATTTTGACAACGAACAAACAATGGATCAGGTCAGATCGATGGTCAGGTAGATCAGGCCAATCAGATTAACTAACCCCGAAGTGAAAGATTGAAGATAAAAAAGGGCGTCATTCATTTTAAGCTAGGTCCTGACGGAATTCTACTTTACTCAGCTAGAACTCGTTTTGCCTGCAAAATTTGCAAAAATGAGGTTAATTATTTTCACCTTTGTTCGCCTATGCGGTGGCTTCCTGTCTCTGCATTGAGACTTAATGTAGTTTAGTTTGAAAGGCATACTGTTATTATTGTAAGTGCTTTATTATATATATTCTCTATTTAAGATTTGTAGGCGTGAGTCATATGCAGAATTACAAAGTGAAGTGAAATGTATTGGTGTGTTGAGTTGTAGTGTAGTGGTAGATTGTGGCGTGAGCGGTTTTGTAAAAGGGCTTGAGTTTGTAAGTTTTAAGAGAGAAGTGTTAGTAATAATCAAGAGAGCACCACTGTTTTGAAATAAATATATTATTCTTTAAAGAATATAATCTATACAATATCATAATGATATGCTTGAACTCCCTCCTTAATATTGGAATTAGTGGGAATAAACTCTTATGTTTTAACTCATACCTGGCACAGTCCTGAAGTGTGCTGATCAATGTCTAGCTCAGACTATTCTTGAAGGAATGTCTCCTCACTATAGTTCAAATCCTTTCAAATAATGATGATATGTCTGGAGGGAGTTTTATTGTTTTATCCTAACTGTTTCTTGCCTTTTGTCTCTTGGTTTGCATTGGCCTAGATTGTAGTAGCTGGCTCTATCCCCATCACTAAAATACACTATTTGAACTAGCTAATTTTCACATAACTATTAATTTTCCATTTCGTTCTTCCACTACAGAAACATAATATTCTAACTTTAAGTGGGTCATTGTTATTTTATTCAATAAATGTTTTTGTTTTTTTTAAATTCTTTATTTATTCCTAATATATTTCGCCAAAGGAATTTCAGCAAATTCAGAGCTATCCTAACTTTAATATATAATGCATTTAGGTTAGGTAACCATCTAGTTCAGCTTGGAGCGATATTTGCGAAATCCTGTTTTTTGGTGGCTGTCTTTATTTATTCTTTAAATATTCACTGACCTGTAGAAATATTTATAGTAAAAATTTTATGGATGGTTGCAAATTGAATGCAGCTGTGTAAATATCTCTGTTTATACGTGCTTAGGCGAAATTAAAATTTATTACAGGTCATTGGCAGTTGCATGTTACAAGATCGATAGTTTTCTGCACCGACTAAATCATAATTTTTGTTACTTACTGAATGGAAGGATATAAAAATGAACTTGTAATGTTTTATAACTAAATTTTTTTGTTAATATAGAATATCTTTGAATAACGTATATGGCCTTGGAAACAACATTTTTAGAAATCACTGTAACAATAATTAAATGTTAAGATAAAATAACAAATAGATAATTTTTTATATCAAATAATAGAACCAATCTGGAATATAAGCTATCCAGTTTTAAATAGAAAACTTTCATAATTGTTAACAATATCTCTTATTTGTTTCACTACTTTCATTTTTCAATAGTTTTAACTACTGCCAAATAAATAACATATATTACAATCAGAAGGCAGGAAACAAGGAGAACTATGTTAATGAATCAATGAATGAATCATATCTCTAATTAGAGATTAATAGAATAAACACTAAAATGTCATAACAATGGATATACAATTACACATTTACATTTTTTCCTCTTGGAATTTATTTATTTATTTAATATTTAATTTTATTACAAATGTACCCTGAACTGAGAGTGAACTGTACTAATGAACTTTACTATCCTATTGAACATGGAATTGTTTAGTGTGAGAATGTATTTTGGTATTCATTAGGCAAATTGATAGCAATGTTTAATTAATTATTACTTCAACGCTATATTATTCAATAAAGGTATTATTTTAGTTAATATACTGTTTAAATCATGGCCTCTATTCTAACATTTATAACATTACACTTAATGAAATGGTGATACTGTTGATAATTGTAGCAGTGTTTCTCGCAAAGATAAATTTCAAATACTCGAATTCCTTTGTTTTTATTTTTCTTTCATACAAGGAAAAAAAAGTTTAAGGCAGAAACACTAACTTTACAATCTGCAATTTTCTAACAAATTTTAGTCTAACATATTTTTTGAGTGAGACACACAAATACCCGAAGCGGAAACAGAAGCGGGTTGCGGAAGTGGATGTAGTACACGACGATGAGACGCGAAAGCGATGTAGAAGAAGCAAGGCTGAAATAATAATAAAATGAGGAAGAAAAGATAATCAACCTTGCAACATTTCCACCTTGAAGCCAGGAACCTGGAGAGAAAGAGCTAGAAACGTATGAGTGACGCCTGTGTACATATAAC
This sequence comes from Triatoma infestans, assembly GCA_011037195.1. Classification (NCBI taxonomy): domain Eukaryota; kingdom Metazoa; phylum Arthropoda; class Insecta; order Hemiptera; family Reduviidae; genus Triatoma; species Triatoma infestans. The sequence continues at coordinate 6,360 of JAAEAF010001459.1, read as the reverse complement.
AGTGTGTACTTATTATATGGAATACTAAGATAGGAAGTGTGGAGAGCAGAAAATTCAGCAGAAGCGAAGACACCAGTCGTAGTAAGTAATCCACAGTTGAGGGGGATGTAGAATTTGTGAAATATTAATTCTACAATCATATCCGTACGACCAAACTTGAAACAATGCACTGATGCGGTATCCTACAGAAGCACAAAACGCTTCTGTTGAAGCGGGTTGTTTTTCAGATGCGATTTGAAGAAGTAACTCTTTCATACACTAAAGAGCGACGCAAGTAAGTTGAATGGATGTTGGTTACTGGAAAGCAATTGAATAAAAAATGTGTAAATTGCATCGATTTCTGAAAAGATCGAATACGTTTTGATTTTTTTAAAATTGCTCGCAATAGTTTTTTTTATTATTACAGTTGTTAGAGACGTATAATGTAATTTTTAATACAATTAATATACAGTGAAAAACGTTTAACACCAATCTGAGGGGACCGAAATATTTTTTCGTGTTAAAAGATGCATGCCAAAAAATTCACCAATATTTTCGATATCGTCGAATTTTATTATACACTTTTAGGTACATACATTGACGATCTATACTTACACATGTAAGCAGTACACTATATATGAGATACATAAATAATTATATGTACATATATATGTATTTAATAAAAAAACTTAAAAAAATTATTATTCTTTGGGAAAAAATTTGATATTTTTTTTTTTGCAGTGTCTTTTTCAACATCAAATTATCGACAAATTGTTCGATATCGTCCATCGTTTTATTAATTTCGCCATTCTAATGCGCATCAAAATAACTGCGCATACTTTTCATGATGTTTCCTCGCATTTCTGTTGCGGGGATTCACAGATTTCGACACACAATTCACCGACATCAACACCAGCCGAAAACTAAATGACCAATAAATTGAAATGTTTTGACAATGGTAGTGCTTGTTCCTACCAAAAGATAAACTGTATCGTTGCAACAGGGGAAGCCATTGTTTATTTTATTCGGTCTAACGAAAAATAAAAAAAAAGCCAAAAAAATCTGGGTGAACATGCACCTCAGAAAACAGGTATATTCTGTTCGTCTGAGAAGTGAAAACTTTAAGCTTGTTAAAGCGATTTTTGTTTCGTGTTAAAAGAAAAAAAATATATGAAATTACATGGTATTTTGCCGGAACCGCAGTATTATTTCGTGTTAAACGATTTTTCTTATTAAACGTTTTTGTGTTAAACGTTTTTCACTATACCTGGCTTATTTAATGAATCTATTATATTCCCTTTATGTGTAAAAGGCGTTTTACATTATACTAAAATTTGTAAGGCATGTCATTCTTCAATAGTGTTTGTAAAATATTTACTGGAGTCTTACTGAATAAGATCACATAAGAACTAGGACAAGAACACACTATCCTTTTTAGCCACTCAGGATTTCATTTACTAAAAATTTTTCTGACATTTTCCTGTAAAGTGATCCTTGGCATTCCTCTGGTTCGCGGATCTTCCAAATTGGTTTCCTAGGTTTTTCTTTCCGAGCATTGCTAGATACATTCGAAGTAAATGGCCGAATCAATCCCAGTGAGACTACCTCAGCTGGCTTGACGATTAGGTTTGTCTTAATGGTAGTATTCTTTATAGATATAGACTTTTCTTGGCTTCTCAAGTTTAAAAGTCGAAAATCCATGATTCGGGAACATAAGAAAGAACAGGTAGGAATGTTAACTACTTTGTTCTGCTTGCTAGCCAGTCTATAGGTCTACATACTGCAATAAAGTAAATACTAAGACGAAAATGTTCGAGTGGCAATTGTCCTAGAATCGGTGTGAGTTATCAATGTGGCATTAGTTGAGATATCAGGGTCAGGATGACCACTACTTAGATTAAAAAATATTTAATTTATTCCAAATAAAATTATTATTAAAGGAATATAATTGTTTATATTTGTTAAATATAAAGCCAACATTACAAAATTAAACTTTTACCACTTATTTTATTAAATACCGTGGTTATTTACTAAGGAATATTATTTCCAGAAAGTCTCTGTAATATACAAAGCTATAGCTAGAGTCGTCCTTTTGCAATTATGGTTCTCTTTGAGCAGATTAGAGAAATGACGCAGGGCCTCTATTCAGTTGACAGTAATTTCGCCCACTACATCCCTCTAATATTCAATTATATTCTGATATAACTTTGGGGAAAATTTTGTTTAAAATAAACAAATTTATATTTAAAAATAGATGTTATTAAAAATATATATATATTTTTTCTTATTAAGAAATTTATTTTTAAAATAAATAATGTTTACCTCAGAAATTCTTTCGACTTTACCCTATATACCCGCCCTAACGTGCCTGTCAAAAATTTTCTTGATAATCTTTTTGGCTTTATAACAACTTCGAAGCATGATCTTAATAATACATTTTTAACTTCAGGTACAGCATTTTCCTTATTACCTACTGTTTCTGTTGAATTATTGAAACAGTTTTTACAGAAAAATAATTTTCTTTAAGTTATATATTTGTTTATTATACCAGCTCACGGTTTTTGGTTGAAATTTTTGTTTCAAGAAAATAAATTTTAGGGGACTGTATCCCTAACCCCGACGGGTCTGTATCCTTAGGCGTACCTTTAAAGTATATTAATATAAAATTACAAGCCTCTTGTTACAAAAAAATTAAAAAAAAATATAGAAGGTAATAGAATCAAAGTTTAGTTCCGGTTAAGGAATTTTTACAGATTACTTATACTCGGATCCCATGCTGACATCTAAACGGAATTTCATTTTGAACTTTCTGCGATTTTTCGTTTTAGAACTATGCTGTTTGCATTCAAACACCCAAACACACACAATAGCACATACGTACACATTCAGAGATAGAGATTATTTACAAAAAAAAAAAAAAAACAATTTTTCGGACTCAGCAGACTCAAAACGTGTATTTCGGATGAAAAACTCGATGTCGCAAATGTAGCATGAGTGCAATTTTGATTTACTAAAGAGTAAGGGGAAGTATTGCTAGCAATTTGATCTCTACTAGCAATGATGCCCACAACATTAGTGTTAACAATGACCCATATAATAATGGAAGTAAGCCAGCTTTTGTTGAAAAAAAAAAATCATTACACGAGCTGGACTCAACGTTATCATAAACCAGACGCAGCAAGCGCTACCATTTTGCCCTCTAGGCACACTATAACATGCATGTCATACCGATTGCTCAGCAAATTGACTAAAACTTTGACAGCCATGCTTTCTTCTAGAAGCTATCTCTAGCTCTCCCCACCAAGTGCTAGCAGAATTTGAAGTAAAAATCTGACAATCTGGGAGCATTAGCAAGATCAATTTTGAAGATTTAGGAAGAACCCAGATCAAACTTGAAGAGATCACTCACGTCATACAATCAAATACTTAAAGGAGTCTAAGCAAATTAATCAAAAACAAAATAGCTAGTCAAGCATTCAAGAAATTACTGTGAGTCTACTGTGATGGAACCAAGAAGAAGCAGAAAATTAGAAATTTTAAATGGATTAAAAAAATAATCAGTTTAGAGGCAAAAACTGGGCCTGGCTAGCAAAAGGATGAGAACCGTTAGTGAAAGACAAAGCACTTGGCCAAACACTATAGTAAAACAGCATAGTATTCATATGTGAGGTTATTCACTCGTATACACACAATACACATAGTTAAGAAGTCATCAACTCGTTATTTTCAAGGTGTGTTCTCCACTGTCTCTCTGTCTATATAGTTCATCTGTCCTAGTTATTTTTAGTTTAGCTCGTTTTAAGGTATAAATATCTAGTCGTTAAAATTAGTGGCCCTTAATCGTAATTAAATTTCTAATTCTTTATTCACTAGGTTCTTCT